>JAPYYX010000533.1:0-51261 GCA_030522605.1 Cremastinae sp. B BG-2022a | reverse complement strand
AGTTTTACAACATATTTTCTACTACAGCTTGGAGTATAATCCCGTAAATGTACTTGCCTCATTTTTTTACAGCATATATGCTGTTTTTTTGTAGATACACTTTTTATTAAAGGAATTAGTAGATTCGTTCAGGATAGGTTTATATTTTATAAATATTTTTTTATCGAATTTCGAGTTCAATATGTGTCTGTATTTTCACGTAGTAGAGTCTTTCGCTAGTAATTTATTTTTATACTTTTTTTCTATTTTGATCACTCGTACAAGGATATGAAAAGGTCGATAGTTCAACGCGGGCCTTTTAATTCCAGATGATTGGTGCTTGTCAAAATTGTATTTTATTTCAGTTTCTGTCTGCCTCTACTCTCTACTGGACACGATTCTGCACCTGTATGCTTCGAGTTTTTGTGGCGATGCGTTAATCGCTCAAGTGCATTCGTGAGCTTTTCAACATCGAGTAGAGTACACCAACTAGATTTGCACGGTACACAGGAAGTATTCCCGTTCGCGCGAATAACTCGAGTATTGACCTTTTGCGAGAACTCTATTTTATTTTATTATCCTCGTCGATGATTTCGAACCGGAAATCAATAAATAATAAAATGAGAAATAAGCTTTGTGGGCCAAGTTCGCATTCGGCAATGGTGTCAATAAGTTTTTACGAATTTCACTGAAATACATTTTTTTAATGGTTTCGTTCTCAAATTTCCAGGTATATATGTATGTGTTGAAAATGAGTTTGCACATACATAGGTGAACATACAGAGTGAGAAATGCTCGACGTTCGCGGACAGATAGCGGTGAATGAGAATTACCGCTGTCTGACACCGAACGGGCTCTCGTTGCTGCGTTTGAATCGAGTCATGTGTACGCATTTGTGTGGGTGTGTGTGTGTGTACTAATGCGCGAGCGTATGCATGCGTATATATTTGTGAGAGAGAGAGAGAGAGAGAGAGAGAGAGGTCACGTGTGCATAAATAGAGAGTTATGTACACTTGTGGGTACTCGGACGAGTGACCGGTTCGGTAGTCGTGGAGCTCCTTCACCCGTTTATTGTCCCCGGTGGAAGGAGATCTGGGATCTCCGTCCTGACGTTTCTCCAGCTAGGCGTTCACGCCGGGCTAAATTCAGCCCCCGCGAGCCCTCACGGATCGTGGATCCCGTCATTCTCGTAGCTATTTACGTTGGATAATCCGAAACACCTCGGAGTGGTCACGGTGTCACGCATCTGGGAATTAGAATGGGACAGTAATACCGCGATCCTCGCATCACGTGTCTCATCGAACGCGCACATCCTCCTTCGGATGCATTGTATACTATCCTATACATATTTTCATGCCAGCTACTATATATTTGTCTATTATCCAGCCAGAAACGCCAGATACCGGGGTGTATTTAGGGCGCGCAGATTAAATCTCTCATCCCCTTCGTGTCTCTGTTACCGTGTGCTCCGCAGTTTAGAAGCTCCGCTCGCTCCACACAAATAACTTCATCCCAAAACAGGATAAAAAAGCTTCCTCCACCTCTACATTCGCGTCTTTTTAAATTACATTCGCTTTTCATTTCTCATTTGAGTATCTAGCATTAAAGTAGAGAAAAATGAATCGTGAATCCAATAATTTCAATTGTAATAACGGGAGATTGGAATTTCCAAATATTTCGAAAATGTATGAAATTAAAACAATTGGTGTCTATTGTGATGTTTGAAAAAATTTTGACGCGATATTTTTATGTATTTTGGTTCAAATGTCCAGTAAACCGGTGAGTGGACGAGTGGATCAGGGTAGGGATGCGAATCATTCGGTGCTCGCATACGAAGCGAGAATTCGAAATATCCGACTGTACCGAACAGTTTTGACATGTTTATACGCGCACGCATGACTGCAATTCATATACCGGGAGAGGAAGAAAGAGAGAACGAAAGTAAATCGACGTTTTTATGTCCAATTACTTATATGAGAAAACGGCGCTGAATTGAATGAGAGCTCGACCAAGTGGTCAGTGTTTACAGCAAACTGCGGGACGCAGCTGTTACCCGGACGCGTACCAACCGGGAGCAAATATATTTGAGTATATCAGGATGGATTGGAGAGAGCTCCGGAGCAAAACAAAAAACATAACCCGTCTGACCACAGACGTATCGTTACCACTTCCTCACTTATATTCGAATATCGAGCCACACGCGACATTTTAACGACCATCCTCAATATACCCGACGTAGCGCGATTCCTCTTCCTTCCCTACGGAATGTGGTTTTTCATTGTTCTACCAAAACGCGAGGGAGAAGGTTTACTTTTAATTAACTTCGATAATGAAGTGCTCAAAAATGCCAATGCAGAACTATTTAAATGAGTAAAGAAAGAAAAGAAGTGCACACGAATGAGATAAAACTAGCGCCGAGTTGTCAGCGGATATGTAGATGGATTTTGGCATGGATCGACCGATGCTCAAAGGTGACCAATACCTCAAAGGGGATCGGTCACACTGTCGGTCAGCTGTCAAGGTTCATGGAATGGTTGATCCACAATATACGCATATATTCGAGTTATGGATCCGTGACGACAGCTTCACGGGAGACGCAGAAACCAATCTCTCTTCCATGCAAGATCGGTTATGTGAGTGATGCGTGCGTTGTGATCCTCATTCCAGCTAATAAACAATCCGGGGGGTTCCTCTTCTAAATATTTATGCAGCTTGAATGCAAACCGTGCCAAAGTTTACTATACGTTTGTTCCGAATTCTTTCATTTTGGCAGATTTCAGTTTGCTTCGATGAACGAAAAATGCAGTCTGTGGTGTAGCTACAAAAGGCTCAAGAGTAATGAGGATTGTCGGGTATCATCCCCTTTCTCTGTTCGTGAGTGGGGTTCGGGTATTTGGCTCAACTGTAACCTTCGTTGGTGGCTACAGAGCCGGATAGTTCATGAATAGCCATCAACGTCGAATTGCCTCTGTTCCTTGGAGCATGAAGATCATCTTAGTGCACTATTCCTGGGCTTAGATTCGATACTCGAATCCTCAGGAAACCGAAAAGCTCCCTCGTCTACCTTGAACCCTGCCACCCGAATCCTATCAGCCTCTCAAACTTGTCGTCTTGTGATCGTTCAACCTTAACCAAATTGACATGTATTAACAAAGTTTCGTCTCGATAATAATCAACGGACTTTGCCTCTTGAACTCTGCCTGAGTCCTTTTCGCCCTCGAGGAACGCACCATTGTCAATTTATCTCGTTGTTCGCGTTGATCCGATAAAATCGATCCAACACAGTCCAGAGTCTCGACCGGTCCAGTTTTCCTCTACCATATATATTCCCTGTGAGGAAGCAAAAAAAATTCCGAGTAGAAAAAAAAATCATTAATTAATATCAGTTTTAAGTTTTTGGCTGCAGGGTCATAGACCGGTGAAAAAAGAAAACACGAAAAGTTTCTATTGTTCTAGTCCACGAGTCGATTGGATACTCGCCAATGGTGAATCAATAAAGGGAGAACGAGGGAATGATTGATTCCGGCTTAAAATTAACTTTTATCAACAGAACACCGAGTTTT
Organism: Cremastinae sp. B BG-2022a; assembly: GCA_030522605.1. Lineage (NCBI taxonomy): Eukaryota > Metazoa > Arthropoda > Insecta > Hymenoptera > Ichneumonidae > Cremastinae sp. B BG-2022a. The sequence continues at coordinate 47,719 of JAPYYX010000533.1, read as the reverse complement.
TTCTGTTCCTGGAAATTTGATGGAATTGCAGGGTGGAAAAACATCAGGAGAAGCAGTTTTATCATGAAAGTGGTAATTAAACGAATAAAATCAACGGGACGAGAAAATTCGATGTCAGGAATAGTCGAGCGTGTGTGTCCAGAGCGAGCGAGGGTCTGTGAAATTCAAGCGAAGAGAAGAGAGTAGCGAGGAAAAATACACACCCACATTTTGGCCGCAACTGTTTTGGTAATAGAGGAAGAAGAAGAGGAGACAGAAGGATGGAAGGATCACTGTGAACGCATGTATGTGAAAAGTTGAGCGCTTGCGCCAGAGATCAAACCTCCGCGACTGGTGTGTCGCCTGGGATGGCTCGCGCGAGCTGCCTCGTGCCGTTCTCTCGCTCCCTCTTTCTCTCTCGCGTCCCTACCAGACTGCCTATTGATCTTGGCCAACGTTGCGAACGTGGCCTCTTCTCTCGCTCTCTATCCACAATTTTCACCCTCCGCTATCCTCTCTCCCGTCCAACAAAACTTCCTCTCCTTCTTTCGCATCAACTCTTTCCTTCTTCTTATCCCGATCCTCAGCTCTTCTCTCTCTTCTCACCATTCTCTAAAACTTTTCTCTCTCCTTCTCTTATCCAGGTGTGGTCTACTCTCAGTGCGAAAGCTCCGTTGCTCGATAACCGAAAGCTTCGAAGCTGCAGGAAAGCTCAAACATACACATACGCAAACCTCATTTTCCTCCCACCCCAACGATGAGTTCGGTCCAACCTCCTCTGCTTCCTTCACTCCCTCTCGCCACTGTTTCTTCTCCTTCTTTCTCTTCGTACAATTGACCACGAATACTTGCACAACGGATTCCGATCCGGATCTTTGGAAGCGGCAAAACTCGAGAGAAAATGCATAAGGGAAGCGAGAGCTCATAAATAATGAAATAAATGAAAACTGAATAATGAATAAATATAAAAGTTATTCGTGTGGTCATTTTGATCGCTGCGTACTGATATCAAGGGGTTAATTATTAGTTTCGAATTTCAATCCTGCATTCAAGTGGAGTCGAGATATATTATTTTTATTAAAACACAAAAATGCAATTAAAAAGCCATTACCGAACTTAATACATTTGTCAGAGAGCGCCCCTCCCTTCTCCTACCTCTCGTTGTGATGGCCACTTGGAGAATGATATTGGTTAAATAAATATCCAACTTTGGCCATTCATCATCGAGGAACAGCGTCGGGAATGTCGTTTTGTTTTCCTGCTCTCTCTCTACTTTTTTCGCTGCCTTCGTCACGTGAAAAACCTTTGTTGACATCGAAGATAGAGCTCGAGCTCGCTCTTTGTTTACTGTAAATAACATTTGTTTCTAAATATCTGAAACGTCAAAATATAATAGCGTTAATTAAGCTCTAATGTTGACCACTCGTGTCATTCGATGATCGAGAAATCGTCTGGCGTTACAAATTGGTTAAAACGAGACTTACCAGACGGATCGAACGTGTTATGGGTCATGGGTCAGTGACGTCATGAGCTGGGAAACTTGAGTGTCTTTTCGTGACCACCGCGTGTCAATTGGAAACAAGACAGCAGTTGTGGTAGAACGACATCGTCCACTTGATGATCACAGGAAATATTTATCTTCTACGTATCGCCTAGTCATAAGTGTTGATTGTGTAAATCAGGATTCAATGCTGATTACTTGTGACAAGGATGATCGAGAGCTCGTCTCACGTTGCAAATTAGTCGAATCGAAGTTTGCCGGGCGGATCGAACGTGTCATCGGTCAGTGACGTCACAGACTGGGAAACTTGGGTTTTCTCCAGTCGCCACCGCGTGTCAGCCGCTACACAAAGAATGGTCGAGAGAGGGAGAGAGAGAGAAGGAGCAAATATCTCCGACATAATTTCGGGTGGAGCAGAAAGGTCGCTCGCTCTGATGCTTCCAGAGGCAAAATATGGAATCGCGCATGCGTGCTTCGATTAGCGCAAACGACGCGCAAGCTCCCGCGTGACCGCGATTATCCGGCTGAGAAAGGGAGCGAAGGAGAGAGCAAATGAAAAGGGTTATCACGAAGAAAGAGCCCGATCCAAGAAATCATTCTTCGTAGATCACATACAATGAAGCTTTTCTTGTACTCGGAAGAGCTTGCGCGCAGCTTCGCTAACTGAATTTTCGGTAGGTACTCCGAGAATTGGCATTCTTTAAAAATACTGGAGACTCTTTGAGAGCCATGAGAATAAAAAGAGATTGGTTATTTCTATCTGCATATATGTATCGAGTATCCTGGTACAGATTCGTTACGTACATTTTCATCATCTGTTGTATAAAAATGGATATTCCTATACATGTCTAGGATCAATAAATTCCAACACTGACCTATCGCCATGAAATTTGGCACATATGCATGTGTATATTGTTTAATGGAGAAAATTTGTATGCCTTCGTTACAGTTTAAAAAGGTAGTACGAACAGTAATGTTCATTCATTTCATTCAAATCATTAATGGTTGGACATCGTTTTAATGACCTTGATTCTCTTTTTGATAATTCATGCGAATTATTATTATGAACAGGGCATATACGTTATCATCAATTTATGTATATTCAAGCAATGAGCAAAAAATATTCAAGCACGAAAACAAAGTCGCGGGTAACAGCTAGAAATTCGATATATTATCTGATTTTTTGTTCTGATGGAGCTCAATCGATGATGAATAAAAAAAAATTATAAGACGAAGAGAAAATGGTAATTTCCATTTTTTTTATTACTGAAGTGAAATTCCGTTCATATATTATGTATTCACAGATTGAGCGGAGTGTTTCCAGACGATGAAGAAGTTATTTATACCAGAAAATCTTCGATATGCGAATAGATACTGATTGCATAAATATGCAACTATCGATTGCACAACAGTTTTCGACATTATCTCATAAATATTTCGGCAAGAAATTTTTCTTGAAAAGTAATGTTGTGATTTGATTTCTTTTCTCTGTTTGTGCCAATATTTAAAAGAAATAAGCTTTGCAAAAAGATTCTATTTTTATTTTGCCGGTACATATTTACATTTTTTTGAATATAGCTGATAAAATGTGCTTGCAGAGTCTTGCGATATCTGTGACTGAGTTTTATATCATTTCATATACAGAAAGAGAAAGATAAACATAAACAAAGTCTATTATGTGATATTATTATCGATTATTATACGCATGAGAAGGGAGAGATAGAAATAGCGTTGATGTATTTTTTCTCTCCTTTTCGTTTTGAGGAGTGCGTAGTTTTAAAATATGTAGAGGTGTGTAGAAAAATGATGAGGGATCGCTGTTAAAGTTTTCAATTTGTTTGAGAATTTATGGGATTGACGAAAAATCTTTTCCCCTTGCACGGGAGAGGTTAGAACTGGAGGAAAAGCTTCAGGGAAGATAAATTGCTGCCGTTGAGTTTTGCGTTACCGATGCAGTGTTTCATCCCCCCTCAGGGTCTCTCGTTTTTTTCAGGCTCTCCTCTTCTCGACAACCCCTTTTTACACCATCTTTCCATGTAGAAGACCCAACCGTTGTTGCGGTAAATTTTCAACGACAACGGGGGAGGCTTGCGAGAGTCGAGAAAAGGTAGGAAGGAAACGAGGGAAAGAGGGAAAAAAACGGTGCTGCAGAAAGAGTGGAAAAGAAAAGCGAGTAGTGAGAGACTGTCCACGCGCTCACCAGTGTCGCATTTACTGCGGCGTGAATTTCACGAGCGTGTGTCTGCTGTTCGCCGGAGAAGAAAGGAAAAAAGAGTACGAGGAGGAAGAGAGAGAATTAGTCTGGCTGACTTTAACACTGAAAAACTCTTTCTCGTGGTAAGGTGCGGTCCGCTAACTCTGTTTTATCTTTGCAGAATCTGCTACTCATTAGCAATGAGAAAAAGAACGAGAGGACGAAAGAGAAAAAAGAAAATGGAATAGAAAAAATGTTCTCCCTGCGATCAGCTTCCATTATGAAATTTGCTACGTCGGGAAAAATTCCACAGACGAAAATCATGAATTCCCGAATTTTCCGAGTTTCCGCTCGTGCACACCCCGATTTTTGGCGAACTCTCGATTATCGAGAAAATATTAGAAATCCTTTTCTCTCTTATTTTCCTAAATGACATATACGAGACTTGAATAAATCGGATGCTCCCTGTTCCGGAGATTGTTTTTCTTAGCTCGTACTTCAGATAGAAATAAGGAGAGGGCTGTTTCGTAAATTGAGGTTTAACACAAGCGAGAATGGATAGAGTAGGAACGAGAGTGATTGCTCGCTCGATCGGTATACCTGGATTGAATCGTAGCGATGATTTTCGCTCCTTCCCGTTTTCCTTTTCTTTTTCTACCCCCAGGGGGCGCGAGAGTTCAACAGGCTTGGCACAACAATTTCTGTCTTTGCGCTTTCATCCCTTCTCCCCTTCTCGCTCTTTTCAATTCTTTTCTCCGGCTGGATCATTCTCCCTCCAGCAGGCTTCGTCTCTGTCCTTATATGTATATACGCTTATTTTCGTTCATCGTGTTGAATTCAACTCGCAAGGGAGGTTTCCAGCCTCACTCGGTCGCGTATGAGTGGAATCCTAAATATGTCTAGAACATCCAAAAGCTTGCGCGCGGAACTTGCTCCCTCACCTCGAATCTTCCATCCTCTTTTCGGAGTGAGAAGCGACCATCCTCCATTCTACGACCCTTCGTACTTAATCCCGCTCCTCCCTCGTCCCTCTAGCGCCAAGACTACTCTTCTCTAGCTCTCGGTATTATTTAACTCGATATAGGGCAACGAATTGTCAATATTTACCACGCGAATGAAACAAATCCCTGAATGAGAAGGAAACTCAATGGAACTCGAAAGTCGTTTATAATAATATCTTCTCAAAAACGACACCGAAGTGTTCGCGAATTGAATTATATTTTCGAAAGTCGAATTATATTTTATTTTTTATTTTCAAAAAGTGGAGGTATGGTTCGGTGAATTGGGGTAGAAAATGGGAGGGGAGGATCGATGTGTCGGAAATAATGAATAATGGAGAGAAAACGATAAAATAAATAGCGAGCGAGGTGCAAGAATAAGGAGGGGAAGGAAAAGAAAAGGAGGAACAGCTCGATCGGCGGAGGTGTGAAAAAGAAAGCATGGGTGTGTCGAGAGGCAACTAATTGAGCAAAGTTTCCGGAGCGGAAGTCTCTCGAGAGCGGTACGTGCGATCCTCGGGGCTACGAAGCTTTCTGGAAGACGCACACATGAGGGACCGATGGAAAGGGATGAAAAGAAAGAGCTATAGGTGGCGTACGTGTAAACGTATTCACAGGGGCATTGTGTTGGTCAGTCATAAAAGACAAGCAATAACAGAGAGAGGACTTTGTGGTCGGCTCGGGCCATAAATGACCGCACGTGATTCCATAAAAATATCAGGCGGTGGCGGTGAGCCGTGCTTTTCTTCGGTCACAGGAGACCGATGGAAAATAATTACAACGTTGCCCACTGTCGGGTGTTCAAACCGAGTCGAGAATAATACGGCGTAGGGAGGAGGAGAGAAAGATCCGGGAAAGCTTCGTAAAAGAGTACATTGTTACCTTATCCCTAAAAGAGGTTTATCGTGATCAATAAATAACAGAGCCGCTAATCGAGGTACACGCGCGGTTACACGCGGCGAGAGAGCTCAACTCCCAGAAACTCACCCCGTAGCCTCCCTCAACTATTTCCCACGTAACCGACACGAACGCGTACAATTCGCTGGCTCGCACGCACACGTCGTTCCTCAAACGCTCAGATTTGATAAAGCGACTTGATTGTGGCTTCAAGTGGTGTTCGCAATCACCCGAACCACCGAGGTGACGTTCCCTTTGACGTTCGCCATTTTATAACTTTTTTTTCATTCCCTCTCTTTTCTTCTATACCTTTCCTCTCTCGTACTCCCGGGACTCACACGTCTAGGATTCAACCACAATTGAATGGGAAGAGTCGTCGCAAAAATCTGCTGACAGCCCCATTCTTGCCAAGGATTTTCCAGGGATTCAATTCCAATCGGGAACACGACGAAAAATGTCCGATCTACTTTTCCCACAAAATTACAGAAATCGCAATTATCTTTATCCCAGAGGGAATGAGGGCGAGAAATAATTTCTTCTATCTCTTGACGTCAATTTACCGGATGAACAAAAAATATTTTCCACCCCAATTAAACGAATCAATCAATTTTCTCGTGTATGTTTTTATTTATTTATTTTTATCGGCGGATCTTCCTCGGACATTTAGCTCGCTAATTAATTCCGAGGTTTGTACATGCGAATGTTTACCTTTCAGTATATTACGAAATATAAACATACTCATACATATGAAATAAATATAAGCGATTGGATCGCCAGTGGAATTTGGCAATTGAATAAATTCGGATATTCGATGGTGAGGGGGTTGTCCGGGCGGTGCGTATTTCTCTCGAAGGTGTCCAATTGAATATGTGTACGTTTTATCGTTTGCGCGGGGTGAGTCGAACCTCGGTCGCACGAGGGTAGTTTTCAGTGGGAAAACCTATGTATTTTTACTGTGCGTGAGGCTGCACTGCGACGGCTCATCGCGTGACTCGGTTTTTCCATTCGACTCGCACTCTCTAGACCATTCATATACAGCCCCTCTTCGTGTTCATCCACTGACAATCCTTTACCCACCTGGAACATTCGAGTTTGTGAAAAATGCACCGACAAAAATAGTTCACCAAAATTTTCATTTTCAGCGAACACGATTTTCAATCCCCGTACCAGAATCATCCCTCTCCAGTATTATCAACGAGGTGGACGGTTATTCGACCGGCTAATAATAGAATAGGTCACCTTTGCCTGGCTCAACTCGATATAGCCTCTGGGATGAAATGGCTCGATTTTTTCATTCCAAACAAAGGTCGTTATCCATCGTAAATTATCTACAGATCATGGGAAAGCAGTGAAAAAATACTACCACAAATATTTTAAAGTAAGAAACTGTAAATTAAAAATTAAATTATTTGACCTCTCGCAAAATTGAAAAAATAATTTTTACCTCTTCGTTGTGGAACATCAGCGTACGACGTGACCTCTTTTGCGTGAAAAAAATAATTTTTTTTGTACCTCATGGAACACCGGTGTATAACGTGACCTTTCTCGTGTACAAACTAACCTTTCGGTTAAGGAGACAGGACCCGTTTTTGCCATAGATTGCGACGAGGGTTACATGCTGACATGCGAGACTAATATTTTGACGATGACGCGATGACGATGATCCAATACACGCGGGACATATATAATCTTCCCTCTTACCCTTCTAACCCTCTCGTGCTTCGTACCATTTTCTGTAACAAGCCGTACCAATATTGTCAATATCCATAGATAATGTCTGTGTATATGTGTTCATCTGCATGTATACTTGTTTAACATCGAACCTTGCCAATAGGCCACATCATATCCCTCTCTGACCCTCCTTCGTCCCCGAGCTTTGTCACGTATGGATGCAATCGAAGCTCCTATAACTATAACATTTGGGGCTAACGCAACCGATGTGTGCACTCAAACTGTGACGTCGATGCACCTGGTGCAGTTTCGTCCTATTTCCCCTTATTCTCATCTCACCAGCGTGTATACTCTCCCAATCAGACGAAACGAATCTTGCATTCAGTTGCAAACGAACCTTGAGTGTTTCCGAAATTTGTTCTCATATAGGTAGTTCCAACTAAGAATAAAAGTATTAAGTAGCTTTTACCTCGGAATATCAGTGCAAGGCGCACTCCATTATATGGTTCTCTCGAAAATATGAAGCTTGTGATATCAAACATGCAGGAAAACACGAGCAGCATCGTAAAGTTGTCAGAAATTTTAAGGTGTGCAGTGGCGAGAGACGTGTAGATGCGGCAAGAAGTGGAGGAAGGGGTTAACGTTAGAAGCTTCGATGAGCCTGGGGATGCTCTCAGCACTTCTCGAGTTACAACGGGGCTTAAAACATGCTTTTCTTGTTTCACGGACCAGATCGTGTTCCGCGAAACGAAGTCTCGAGAAAACCGCATACGAGTGTACATTGCACCAAGATAAAGTAGATGGAAAAAGGAAATACGAAAGAAGGATCCTGGCGATTCGGAATCGGGAAACAAACAAATTACAGAGAACGTCCCTCCTCTATTTTTTCCTCACACATGTGCTTCGTCTTGATACAAATATATAGGGGTGTAAAAGGCTGAAGCCTAGTAGCGGCGTCCCCTGAATAATGAATCTCAGGCAGGGCGGAGTTGGAGAGGCAAGAAATGGAGGATTGGCCAATGGGGCCAGGTGGACACAGATGCGCCGTTGCAACGAGTATGCACTTTGCTGCAGTGCTCAGGGCTTCTCCCAATGTTGGCTCACAGCGATAGTATCCCGGATAAATTCAGTTTCTCCTCTTCTTGTTCCCTTTTCCCGCAGCTCTTTGCTTTTCCTTTCGAATTTTCAGCCCTCTTTATTCTCATCATCCTGTGTCCCATCCAACGAAGAATATCAGATCCGTCGTATCACCGTTTATTTCTTCTCACGCAAGGACAGACAGAAGAGAGCGTGAGAAAAAGTTAAATATAAGGAAGTGCTCAGGATGGCGGAAGAATATTCGAAGAGAGATAAGATCCTCCGGTGTTCGGCACGGGAGGGTGGGTAGTTCATTTCTTAGCTCGTAAAAATGTAGTTCGCAGGTTACCTTTTTAAACGGAGATAAAAGAGATGTAGTGGAGAAGGAAAATATAGTGAGGTGTACGATAAAGACAAGAACCGTATATGCAACGCTAAGTATATAATCGGGAGCTGGCAAGACGGGAAGTGTATGGGATGGAGGGCGAGTGGGATCTGCTCCGGATTGGATAAACTTTTAATGAAGACGCCCTCGGTAGTTAGCGACACACAATAGTTGTGACTGTAGCGAAGCTCAACTGCGGTGCGAACGGGTTCGGGAACGCGACGAGTTTTGTGATTACTTCGACCCTTGAGGATGTGAGCGCTCTCTCTATATTTATGCTTACACAACGTTAATGCGATAATGGTAGGTCCCTTTCGATCGTTTCTGATAACGAAATTGTTTCACTTTCTCCTCTCGATTCGTCTCATGGCTTGAGCACACACGTCGTTCATTTTTTTTGTCTCTCACAGAATGGGATATATTGTTGCGAGTCAAAAAAACATTCGAGATATAAAAATCTCTCTTTATCTCGAAACTTTTGTTCGTCGAGTTTCGTTGGCTGCATTTCTTCGCGAAAGAAATGTTTTGCCTCTCTCCCGTTTGGAAGGGTTGAAGCGAGAGCGAAGGGGCCGGTGGGGTGGAGGACGAAAGTTTTTGTGCGGAGGCTCGGGAATGTTGCGGAAAAGCAGAGGGAGAGAATCGTTCGCCCTTTCTATCGTTTTGTGTCCTTTTATGGCTCTCGTGGTGCATTCGCGGATGCATCGCTGGCAAAGCCTGCCTGAGCCGTCAACCGTTTCTCTTCGTTACCAAGAGGCCTGGATCAACGTCCGGGCAATATAATGGCGAGGAGAGAGGGAGGGAGACAGAGAGGGGTAGTTTCACTCTCCTGGTTGTATGGAAGGCATAAAGCCCTGATGGGGCTCGTGCAGAGGGCAGCAACGTTGCGCCGCGGTTATACTCGGCAACCCTCTCGCCGTGAGATTTATGCGACGTTCGAACGATTTCCCTCGACGTTACGAAACGCCCCGGGCTCGCCCTGAACACCCGCCGAGCGCACTCTTACCCCGCTGGCAAGACAACGAGGGAACGAGGGAGTGAGAGAGAATTAGCTCTGGTTCCACATCGGCTCTGTACAACGCAAACTAAATCCGTGCACGAGAAGACGAGCTTTTGATATAACCTAGCGTGTATGCCCTCCCGCTGGTCCACCCATTGGGAGATCTCCCGACGACTTTTCTGATAGGATGAGGATCGGGGGAATTCCTCCCGCTGCGGGACTTTTCCAGCGATCTACCATCAGTGCAACGAGATATTCGGACCCGGCCGTTCAGAGAGGAAACTAAAAGTTTTGCTTAACACAGAAGGAAATTAATTATATTTTTTGAGCATCGTCGGAATTTAGATGAAATCATGGCAACGTAAAAAATTTCAGAAGAGATTTTCTTGTCTGATGGTCTTCTGAGGTTTGGGGATGCATGCTGCTAGGTAACACGAAGCAATTGAAAATTAGTCACCTCGTATACCCGAAAACAAACGAGGCGACAAAATGTAACTCTCCGTGTATACGATCCTGGAGACACAGAGCGCTGTATCGTTGAATGACGGTTCAGTAACGCAAGAGACTCGTGCGCGGGAGAAGGACCTCCGACTCACTAATGAGACATTACGGATATTAGATAATCCGAATATCCGATATCAGGCTGGAACATCAACCGCATCTGCCTACGAAACCATGCCTGCCATTTCCTCCTCGCTCCATCGACCCAAATTTGTATTTACGAAGTATCGAATTTCGATTCTATCATTTGATGAACATTTCGCAGAGACAAAAATAATTATGACTGTCAAAAGTGCAAAAATTAATTAGCACTCTGAAGTTATTTGGAAAATTCAAAGAGTTTTGCGTAAAAAAAAGTTTTCCAGTTATGGAGACAGCTCGAATAAAGAGAGATAAATTCTGGAGGTGCTCAACTGGGTCAATCGTCGAACGTATTCAAAGAGAATATCATAACAAAGTAGGAATGTGAGAGAAGTCGAAAGAGAGCGAAGCTCTTTCTGTAGCTCGCAGTCCAATTTTGTGAAAAGACATCAATCGGTTAACCCCTTCGTACACAGGGACTTTTCAATTAGCTAATTTTTCAAGTGCGCGAATTTCCGCCTTTACCGCTACTCATCTTTTCCAAATGATCTCTTTCCAAATTTTTTCCCCAGCCATCACATTTCGATTAAATTCGCATGAGAAATTTGAAATTCCAGCCGGAATCCTATCAATGCCAATTTTTTATCTTTTACTTTTTTGTGTTTTCCTCGTCTCAAGGGCTCTGTTTCTCCCAACCCTCGCATTCAGACTCGACTCCAATTACCGTCACGCTAAAAAATATAGTAGCTCGAGAGCGTCCGTTGGTTTCCTCGTCCGAATGGACATTCTTCGTTCTCCTCTCTTTTTCCATCTCTCTCCTCTCCTCGTTTCATTCTCTCTTTCCCCACGTGTCTGTCTTCTTTATTCAAACGGAACTGTGAAAACAAGAGCCCGGAGTGTATTACAACAGAGAAAGAGAGTTACCGAAAACTAAAAAAAAAACAATGATAAAATATATTGGTTTCCGCCACTACTTGATGCTCAAAAAAAGATTAAAAAATAAATTGGAAATTCTTTTTGACAAAAATGTGTCAAGGATAAGCGTCAATTGAGCTATAGACATAATTATATTAAGGTTAAGATGCGGTTTATTTTTCCAAGCTGATGAATATCAAAACGACGTACAAAAAAAAGGAATGAATGCAGTCGGATAATGAGTGACAGTGAGCTTTTTATCGAAGCGGAAAACACCCGGGGCTTCCCTATTCTCTGGGACATAAATTCAACATCTTGTTTCTCCAGCAAAACATTTTTTCAACCCTGCGTTCCTTTATTTTATCTTCCTTCTCGCACCATTTTTTTCTCCGTCACTCCTCCTCCGAGCAATTTTTACCTTTTTTTCTCGTTCTTCCTCTCGCCCTCCACTTTTGCATACCAGACGTATTCTCGCCGCGATTTTCGTTGTCGTATCTCGACGTTTATAAAGGGGACCCGGGGGAGGATAAGATAGAAAAGAGGAAAACCGAGAATACGCGGACCGTCTTATTGTCGAGAAAGAAAGAAAATACCTAAGTAGGAGGATAAAAGATAAAGGGGAGAGAGGGACGGAAATTATGACGCGAGGGAGAGCAAAGTTAATCCCATAGCTACCCACTTTTCACTTTTCCTTCTCTCTCGATCTTTCTATGTCTCCCTCTCTTCCTCCCGCGCTCTTCCTTCCCTCTTTTTCTTCTTTGCTCTTTCTTTCCATTTCCGTTGCAATTTTTTCTGCTCCATCCCCTACGCGCTTGTCATTCTCTTCAAGCGCGTTCTATTTTTTAACCAGCTATCGTGGCACTTGTAAATGTTGCAAAAAAAGAAAGAAATTCAATTCCCCGGAGGCTAAGCGCTAGCAAGAACGACAACTGCCCTCGAGAACGATTCCGAAGTTGAATTAAATTCTTTCCTCAAAAATAATCCAATGATGAATTCTCCGACGTTGAAAGAAATTGTAAGAGCTATATTACGTTTTTTTTTTTCGAGTAAGAAGATCTTTTTCAAAGATGCACGTGGAGAATAATTTTGACTCTGAATGAGTTTTGAAAAATGTTTTTTTCTTAGAGAGACGGGAGTACGTTTTTAGTTCTCGATAAAGAGGGGTGCGCGCGTGTGTGGTGTATAAACCGAGGTTTCTATCGTTCGTGTGCGCTCGACTGCAGTCTAGCCTGATGCTGTGAAGGAAAGGAGGCGTCGTGCGGGATGCAAATAGGCCAACGGTATAATTTATAACCGTCACAAAACTAGCTGGCTCCCTGGTCTCTCCGCTCCTTCTCCCTTCTCTTCCTTCGTTATCCTCTTTCATCCCTTCGAGCTCTCGGAAAAGCTCCGCGAACTTGGCGAGAGAGGATTTTACCCGACCAAATCCCGACGAACTATATCAAACGAAAAAAAAAGATACAAAAAACTAAATGCGTAGTGCTTGATCTATCGCCTCGGTTGCAACAACTTATTTGAGCTTTTTCGTGACATTTTCAAAATTTTGTGATTCGTAGAATTTTCGAAACACCTATTAATTTACTCGGACTAAAAAAGTGATGAATATTAGGATCGATGTAACGATGAGTGTAATATATGCGACTGAGAAATGCCGATTCTGGAGTTGGGTTGACAAGCGATGATTTTTATGTTTATTTAACAGAGAGAGGAAAGAAGGGACGGAATTAAGACTAGGGCAATGTATGGAATAGAAAGAGCGATGCTGAGGCAAGGTGAGAAGGTTCCTCATGGTGTGGCGGATGAATAAAATAAAAGGGCGGAATAGCAGGGGTCAACAGCAGTGTTCACGGGGTCGTCGTGTCCCAGCGCGTTAACGGGGAAGAGAGAGGAATATTAGAGGATCAAGGGTCGAACGGGGGAGAGCGAAATAAGGGGAGGAGGATAAAAGGAAGAGGAGTAGGGACGAAAATCTGCGTGAGATATCGGTGTGCGAGGATTTTGCGCCGTTGTCGGTAGAGGCGAAGTTCGGTGGCGATGAGGGAGAGAAAGGTTGCCAGCGGCTCGGGGCAGAGGGCGCCATCGGACGTGCGCATCGGGTCAGGCAATGACGTCACTGGGCGCGTCACCGACGCCAACCCTTCTCGATCAATGACGTGACCTTGCCGCTCGCGACACCGCCCCTCCTGCCATCACGGATTCGCGCACACAAGCGGCAACGTGCAAAAGCACAAACGCACACGTCGCCGCTCAGTTCCCTCAAAGGGGCGGCGGCTCTCTTTCTGCAACCTGGCAACCTTCTCTATATTTAAATTCATTTTTCCCTCCTTCTTTTATATTTATGCGCAAATATATGCCTCTCTCCCGGCGTTTATCCTTGGTATGAACCTAGCTCGACTCTTCTCTTCTGCCACTTTCTATTTACTCATCTCGCTCTTACTCCCGGTTTCCGCCTCACCTATATTTTTCACTCAATTCTGCCCGACATCGACGAACACATACAACACGCACGTAGCTCCACGCTCAACCCCGTCACCCTATTTCTGGTCGTTATTCAAGGTCGTCCGAATGGGTCATTCCGATTTTACCGATCCGAGATCGGCAAAGATTTATCGGAACGTTAAAAAATACAAAGTATAAAGCTCGAGGTTTGATTTATATAAAAAATATTTATTGAGGCGAGCGTTGTCTGCTTGACGCGCGATATTGTGGATTTAATTTTGATGAATCTTCCGCGTCGAGCAGCGTTTGTTATGTGCCCGATTAGGTATCTCGTGCTCTCTCCGCCCTCCCGTAGAGAGCGTTTTCACTATTCCTGGCTGTTCAACCCACTTTCACGCGGCTTTGCCCTGGAGTCCCTGCATGAAACCGAGGGCGAGGGAGCGTCATCTTCCTCGGTACCCGGAGTTCGTGGAATCCGCACTCTGAAACTTCTTTTTCGTTTCCACATCCCGTGGGACGATATAAACAAGGCTCGTGCGCCTGCGTCCCCATACGCTCCGTTCACCGACAAGGGAGAGAGATAAAAAGAGCGAAACGACAATGTAAACGTAATAACATGAGAATAGACAACTCTGTATGCGTGCTTCGTGCGAATGCGCGGCCCTCTGCAAACACGAGCGACTAAAAGGTGCATGGGAGTGAGAGCCGAGCCAGAGCGATGTTTCGCCAGGAGCCCCAAGATGGAAGGGACCATAATTTCGTTATTGTTTTGCAATGTTCGCGCACATCCAGGCACAATGTCCTCCACCATTCTTTTTTCCTCGTTCTTCCGTTTTTTTCCTCCTTCTCCACTCTCTGCGAAACACACGCAGCCCCGGAACGCTTTTACCATAAAATTCAGGAGAAAGAGAATTTTACGAAAATAGAGTGTAATAAAGATGAAAAATAAAAAATAACGGTCTCGTCTACCTGCTCCGCTTTTTTCTCATTTAATTTGCGGCCGCAGTGTTGAGCAACGGGAGTACATTGGACGTGTAAAAGTCAGTTACCTCATGGAATATTTACTCGTAAATATCTCTTGGACGACGTCGACCCTTTTGTTGATTTCTTTTTTTTCATATTTTATCAAACGGCGTATCTTTCGAATTCCTGTATGCTCGAAATCTTGGAGAAAATATCTTGTCTCGCAAACGTCATTCGTGAATTTTACGAAATAAATTATTCTTTTCAGCTGACGTCTTATTTCGTGCAAATGCAAAATTTATCCAAGCTTCAAACGGAATCGAATGGCACTTCATTAACCCATCTGGGAGTACAATTTTCTGGAAATGAAATATTAATGATGGAATGTATAATATTTCAGCGTACGGCTCAAATGAGTTTTTCATTATGATAGTAATTTTGCATTCTCGCATATTATTTTTACGTACAAAGATTTCAGGAGTGTTATATTTACCGAGAGAAACTTCTATTTCGGAAAATAGAGAAATAAAGAAAATTAATTAAAATATATGTTAAGAAGAGAAATATATTCGCAAAAAAATCTAAAACATTGAAGAAAAACAAAGCGGAACTCTCAATTTTGAGTGATTCGAATTTGAAAGTGATCGCTGGGAAGACATAATTTGATTCCGATAGATAGGAAATTGGTGTCAGTCACGATCCCATCGAGGTGAAGAATCAGAATAATTGATGAAAAATCAGCTGTAAACTTACTTAAGATCGGGAGTGTAAGTGTATACAACGTGGTGGTAAGGGCGAAGAATGCATCGATGAAACAGAGAAAATGAAAAAGTATCCAGAGGTGCAGAGAGGGACAGAGAAAAAAGCAGGAAAGAGAAAGGGAGAGAGTCCTCTATTCCGTCGTTCGGTGATTAATGAACTTTGCATCCGTTTCCTATCGGGGCACCGAATCGAATGGCTTATCCCGGCTATTCTCATGCTAATTACCTGAGCCAGTAGTGGATCGATACTCTCCGTTCTATCTACAAAACTAAATAAATATATATGTATAGATCGACCTTTCCTCTTTGCGTTCTCATTATAAGCTCACGTAGCTGCGATTCTTTTTCTTCTACTCGGCGGCTCCTGTCTCCTCTCCTCTCATTGTCTCATCCTCTCTCGCTCCCCGTTCTTCGCGAAGCTATTTTCGTTCCCCGCTTATGTTCCTTTTTTTTCTGGATCCCAGTACGTTACCGCGCGTATCGCTCGCGATTGAAAATTCTGTCCATGCACTCGCTCTCTTCAAAATTGCTTAATTCTAATAAAATAAAAATCGCATCGAAGGATCGTATCGAGAAAAGAGGAAGGACGAGAGAGGAACGGGCACGAGGAATGGAGTACGAAATTATCATAATCGTGAATAGTTTGGCCACGCATGAATTCTCATTCGCGAGTAATGTTGGATTATGCTCTGGAATAGCGGAGGAATACAAATTCGGGTGAAAAATCGTGGCAGACTCGAGAGGAGAAGGAGTTCGACAGTCTCGGATACAAATGTAAAGAGCGCCGCTTGAAGTTGGCGGAATTGGGTAAGGGGTGGAAGGAAAAAAACCCCGTAGGGGCTTTTCCAAGGAGGGGGAGGATCGGATGGATTCCCGATGTGGGCTATATCTGCGATTTCGCGAGAAGGAAGACGCGAGAATCTCCGGTAGACTGGGGAAAACCGAAGAGAACGAGTTGAGAATAAGGAATACACCAAGTGCAAAATTCACCGATCTACAGGCTCTTCTTTAACATATGGAAACTAAATGAAAATCGTTGGAATCAATCTCTTGGTATTTTTTCCATCGACTCAGCTCTGATGAAAATGTCATGAAGGCAATTGGGCGTCAAATGATACTCTTTTGTTGGAGTAAAAAAATAATAACGGTGATTTTCTCGTTCGTGAGCTGTCTTAAAATTCGAATGTTTGGAAGATTCTGACGAGACAACCTGTACAATGCGATTTAATAATGCGAGGCACGTTCGTCCGTTCCTCTACTTTCAGCGTCCCACCTTTTTCTTTTGCGTCTTTCTTCTCGCCCCTTCTTTTTTTTCACCTCAGCCCCTCGGATCCAACGGCCTTTTAAAGCGCCGATGTTTGCATTTTTAGTTACGGGACTACTGATGCCATGAATCCCGATGTTTACACATAAATCAAACAGGATTTTCTCCTGGCGGGTAACCTCTCCTGTATTTTCTTCCTTATTTCTATTCTCTTCCACCTTCTCTCCTTTTTCCGTCTTGTTTCCTCTCGCAACTCGATTTCTCGTCTATTCTCTAGAATTTCTTCCACAGCTCCATTCGACCGCGATATCCGATTTACGATACGGAACCCAGGCCAATGTATAATTTTGTCTCTCTCTCTCTCCTTTCTTTTTCCATAGAATAAACTCTCGCGGACTCTCATATTGGTGAAAAATGTCAGAAAATTATATAATGTAAGAAAACGTAAAAAATAAAATAAAAGTAGAGATTAAAAATTCAGCGAGTAAGAAGAAAATTGATGCGGTGTCTCTTCTGACTCGTGCTCGATCTTCGCCTCTGCCGGGACTTCATTTCGCGAAACTTTTCCTCCGAAGTATCAGAAAGCCAACACCTGCTTCCGGCAGTGAAGAGTTCATACACACAACCTCGGTTTAAATATAACTAGCGAGTATGCAAATCGATCTATATATTTTTTGGAAAAATGTGTGCGTCACGGTATACATAAATGGAGGCCGATTTCATGGGCCATTATCGTCGTATATCCGTGTGAAAATGAAGGATGCCGAAAGAGGGTGCGAGGAGAGGAAAAGTTCTTCCGCTGAATATCAAAGCTGTGCCCTAAATATGTATGTATATATTTTGAAATGAGCGTGTGTCTACTCGTTTCGATAGCACACGCTTCTGCGGCACGTAAGGATGTCAAAGGGGTAGCTTTTCGATACTAAGAGGGATGAGGCTCGGGATGCTATCGAAAGCTTTATATTGCGCGGAGCCTCTCGCCTATCTCACCTAAAATTGCCCCGCGCCTCTCTCCCACCGTCAACTCGTGCAGAAAGTTTTAATGGAACCTAATCGCGAGAGAGCCTCGTGCGCTGACTTCAATTTCTCTAATATCAATTCTTATATCGTTCGCTTGCTTTATAAATCGCTGGACGTGACGACCAACGCAAGCTTCAGGAAGAAAATCTTCTCTCTTTTTTACCTTCCGTCAAAATATAAATTCGCTTAACACGGACATAAAACAAGATCAGGTATTAAAAAATTTATTATTTTCTTTTAAACTGGTTCAATTCTAAAATATTACGAAGAATATATATAATTATACAAAATCCGACCATTCTTTAAATATGATTTTTATGTCAATTGTTATTTACTTTTAAAAAACGATCTTTTTTCTGCAATTTCAATAAAATGCTCGGGATTTTGAGTTTTTAATCTCACGATTAAGTCGGAAATTTTTGATTAAGCGGAGTGTTTTATGTTGTCTAAAAAACGAATAAAAATTGTTTTCCAATTTTTGTGGTAAATTTTGTAGAGGCTTGCTTAGTTGTTTGAAAGCGAGATTCATACGTCCCGCTCGCGTTAAATGTATTGGAGATGGAGGATTGGGTCCATAGAGCTTCGGTGGTTTTACCCCATCGGCAATATCTGTGGCTCGGGAGGGAGAAATGGAAGGCGAGGGGAAAGGGAGAGTGCGACCGGGGCGAAAATGCATTGGGATTTCTAGCTCTTGCATAAACCATTAAACGCTCGCCGGGCCGCATTGCGGTCTTCTCTACTTCGCTTCTTGAATACTCTCAGTGTACAGAGAGAACGAGAAAGAGAGGAAAAATGGCAGTACTACCGTTGAAAATCATGGAGTTGGATAAAAGTTGAAAAAAAAGAAGAACCGACAAAAAAGGAGGAAAAGAAATGCGCGTATTGTGAGATGGAAAAATGATGGAAGGTTCCGCATACGCCACTCGCTCCATCACGTGGAATTTTCAAAGAGAACCATTTCTCTCTTTATTCGTGACGACCGTTGAAAAATAGCGTGCGACATAAATGTTGAAATGCCAGAAAAAAAAACATCACTCGTCATTCGAGTCCAAAGAAGCGCGATTAATCGCAATCAATTTCAAACATCGATCCTCCCTCTTTTTGATTCGTCATATAAAGTTCGGATAATTTATTTCAATACAATATCAATGTACACTCTTTTAATGTAAATAAACGAACGTGTATTTTATGCAAATTTGATTGGTTTTACAACAGTTTTACATTCTAGTCATTCGTTTCCTTTCTCTCCGCTTCTCTTTTCATTTTTCGTCCTCGTATGTTGTCAAATCGACGACACGAGAGAAATCGATTTTGCAAAAAGATTGGCTTCCAGCTCCGTCGTCATCTTAAAAAAATTAAATACAAAAAAATGTCAACTTTTTAAGCACAAAGTCTCTCCTCAATTTTAAAATTACAAAATTTTTAAACAACAACTTGTTTCAAATAATTTTTTGTGCTTTTACAGTAGGTTAAAATCGATCTCGTAAAAAAGAAATTCGTCGCTAATCTTTTTACTCGCGTCAAGGATTTTTCTCACACTCACTTTTTTTCTTAGATTTAATAATATACGCATAATCGATTAATCACACTGGGTTTCAACATCTCGTTATCGATTAAATCTTAATCCTCGGATGAGTAAACTTGCCTCTTTTAACGGTTTTATATATATGCATTGGAGCAATAAAAGAAACAGAGTCGCCCTTTCGAAGATGTCGATTTTATTGAAATTTGAACAATCCGAAGCGACGCTGCTTCTTTTTCTCTTTCTCTCTGTCTGTCTTCCTTTCTTTCTGTCAAACATCTCTCAATATGCACCATGATCAAATATTTATTCCGATGATTTACTTTATCATTTATTTATACTTTTATTTAATTTTATTTTTAACCCTCGACTCATTCTCATTGATTTAAATCTTATTTATTGTATTTATCAGTAGTATTGATTTTTTACGTCATTGATCGCGTTATAAGAAAAAGTTTAACGATATGATAGATCGGTCTTTTACACCTTCGCGTATAAAATTGTCCTGCTGCTGCTTTCTTCGTTTTCTTCTAGTTTATACTTACACAATGTCTCGTTGATTTTTTTTCTTCCATCTTTTACGAGCAATCGGAAAAAGATCCGCAATTTCTTTGACACACATATTTATATATATTGGCTTTGTTTGTCTCGTCTCGTCGTGGCAAGTTTTGTAGTTTTTCTCGAGGCGAAGCGAAGAAAACATTTTTTCCCCGTTTTCCGTATTTTGGAACTTTGAGATTCTCATTTGACATATTTCATGAGCATTTGGAGTACAAGAAAACAATTTTGATTCGATTATACAAAATTCATTTTGATTGAAATCATTTTTCGGACTTTATAAATTTATCGGAAAAATCACACTGGTACGCGTTTCGCATTTATTTGGCACATTCTTTGGCCGCTATCTTAATTAAGTTATAAAACTATTCTGAAATGGGCTTCGATGGCGAATACACAAAATTCAGCTTGACAAGTCGTAGGATTGAGAACACTTCTTTCACGGAAATTGTAGATTGGTCTTAACATTTAACATTAAATGGCATAATTTTTTTTTGTAGGAAGCACATTTCAGTAACTCAAAGACGAATGAGAAACAATTAATTCTGTACTCATCGTTATTTTTCTCTCACTGTCTCCATTGCGCATTAATTCATTTTGTACCCAGTCATTCGTCACTCTCGTACTCATTACATTTATTAGTATTTATTTTTTCTCCCTCTCCTCTCCTTCAATAATATCTTTGTTTAAAATTACATTTTATCAAATACTTAATATTACGAGTACGAATTTACAACTCGTCCTGAAATCACTGCACAGAGTTTTTGTTTTCGCATCAAAAAAATTGCTAGTCGAGTCCTTATCTCGATAATTCACTTTTTTTAACGTTTTTTGGCCTATCCCAGCATTTAGTATTTTTATCGTGCTCCAAATTTGGCTATGAATCCATGGAACACTTTTTTTGGCAGTTGAATTGTCGGAAGTTTGCTGGTTGCGCATGCACCTCCTTTCCAGGACCTGTATTTCAATTATTCTTCCACCCCACGATCTCGTTTCTTATTATCATTCAAAATTACTTTTTGATTCTCGTTTGATCTGCGTAAAATTATTTACATCATATAAACATACATTTAATCTCTTCACTCATTTCGTTCTTATCCACTCAGAATTCGTGTCCGCGTCGCTTTCACGAGTCATCAATCGGAAAACAATATTCGATCAAAAAAATTGATTTTTTCGTAGACAGAATTTATCTTCCGCGAGAAAGGATATTTATTGGTAAAATGAGGTGAAAGCTGCACGGACACGATCGTCTTTATTCCCATATAGCGTAAACTTCCCCAGACTGCCACGTGCAAGAGAACCCGTCACTAAAGTTTAACCGGAAATCTGGCACTGAGTCGTAACACTTTTGGATCGGTGAGGAGCGGAGGGTGCCTAGACGAAAATCGACGTTTCAGCGTGACTGTTACGTGCGTTGAGAGGCTCCCAGATGACTTCCTCATCCTCGCGCTCCTCTTCCTCTTCCTCCTCCTCCTCTACAGGATCCTCCTCGAGTTCAGCGACTTCCGGAATAGATGCAAGGCTCGACGTGAGAACGTCGAGCTCTTGACGTTACGTGATGTATTCGGCTTTTGTTCGATTTGGCCAGTGTCCGGGTGTCGCCGGAGTCCAGGGTACCGCAACGTCGAGAGGCGCCGCGAGACTCGTCGAGGACCTTCGTCTGTGTTGCAGACTACGTGGTGGCGTTTTCAACGGCGAGTCCGCGAAGGTTACGCTCCGACGCGGTGGTCTCGGAGGCGGCGGCGGTGGTGCCGACTTTGGTGGCGGAGGCGGCGTTGGCAATGAGAACGACGGCGACGGCCCAGGTGTCTCGTCCTGGCCTGCCCACAGCCATGGATTTACACCTGAGTGTGAGTATTGCTGTGAACCTGATCGCCCTCGGCATTGCCAATCGCGTTCGCCGGAGCGTAATACTGAAATTCATACCAGTAATAACCAAAAATTAAACATCCATTTTTTTCAAATTAACTTTCAAACAAAATTCAAATTCTTATCGAGCTATTTTATCGCTCGAACATGAGAAAATTCGGGAACGTGAAAAAAATTGTGTGTTCGATCGTGAAAATTCAAAAGTGTGAAAGATTTGAAAAAATGTGTCAAAAATAGTGGTCGATCATCGTGGAACAAATTAATTAAGAATCAATGGTCGATTTTTAGAGTTACGAGAAACGTTTCAACGTGAGAGAGGATTGAGCAATGGAAGATTCATAAAATTTTCATCGGATTCTAAAAAGCATGTGAAAACTATTTCGCATTTTCAACGAAATATATTTTTTTATTCATGATTTTTTGAAATACATGTTTATGTACAGGAGTCGATGTTTTTTCTTGCGTCTTGCAGTCTAATTACTCTCCCATGCAAACTCAATAATTAAAACTATAACAGGCAACATGCTCTATTTACGATGTTGTAAATTCAGACGTATGCTTTTTCAATGGTAACTAAGAATTCAAAATAAAGCAATAATTGTAATTATGGGTGGAAAAGGGGTTCGGGTAAGGTGTCCCGAAAAACAAGGGGGTGAGAGTACTCACATATGGTCCCGGAAAAGGCGCATGCATCCTCCGTCTAACTCTGCAGTCCGTACCACTATAGAGACAATGGAAAAAAGAAAAAGAAAAAAGTAGAACGAAAGGCGCGTCAACAAGCTAATGGTCGCCGAAAAAATTGACTAAAATTTTTTCAGACGCTCTTACACGCACACACGAATTTACGATTCGTTAGCACTCGCAAATCATAAACTAATTTGTATTTTGGACATTTTGTTCAGGAACGATTTTTCATAATCGACTCGCATACATTAACTTCTATAAAAAAGGAAAAAAAAATTATGTAACATTTATCATCGTACTGTCTTTGTACGTTTTCATTAGTGTGTCACTCTCGGTCTGCGATTATGGTAGTAAACAAAAATTGTTTTGAACGTCGCTAATTGCATGCCAAGCGGTTTTTTTTCATTTTTCTTTTGTTTTCTAAAATACATCATTTGAGATTTAGGACCATCCGACAAATATTTGGTGAGCAACGTTTTGACATCGTAGACCTCTCTCCGTTCTTTTGAATTGCGTATATTGAAAACAAGGTTGTTAAGCTTCAATAACAAAATGAATACTTGGCTTTAAACGTAATTGAATATTGTCCAAAATCAATGAATGAACGAATTTTTGAATTCCAAAAAAATTCCTACATGTGTTTTCTGGAAAAACAAAAAATGTAGCAATTTCATTTTTCAGATCTTTGTACGTATAACGTATAAATTTGTATTCTGTTTTAGAGTCTTTTTCTGGCTGACCTGACGTTTACCCGGGTCACTTACCCGGCCGTTGTCGTAATCTCGGCTGCCACCGATCGTCAGCCGCGCCTTCGCCTTCATCGCGTCTGACAGGGGAATCTGAAAATAGAATCTCCTTCAGTAAATCTATTTTTGAGGATGAAAAAAAAGAAGAGACGAAATCACTGATCGCTTTTTTCGCATGCAATAGCCAATTTTTATAGAAGCTAAAAAAATATAATTTTTTTTTTCAAAAAAGCAAATGATGAGTTTATACTTTTGGGAATTTCAATTACCAGTATTTGGTTAATTGCAGCCTCACCTTGGCTCTGGTGGCTTCGGTGTGCGATTTGTAGCAAAACTCCAGCAAAGCCACGGCTAAGGCGAGCAACAGCCCACCTATCAGTATATAGAAAATCCCTGCTACATTACTCAATGAGAGCTCGTTCCTCGAAGCATCCTGCTTGTCACTGCACTCTGTTCTGGCGTACCACCAATTATGCTCCAATTTCGTCAATTCTCCGCTCTCCTTCAGCGACAGCACCGCCAAATTAATTTTATCCCTATAATAATGAACAAGACGTGTATAATTATAATCGTATTTTCATTGATTTCTTAATGTATTCCTTGAATGAAAGAGTTATCTTCAGATTTCAATGAGAATTTGCAGAAACATCCTTTGATATCATATGTACAACTGTGTAAAATTTCAGGAGCTGTTACCGACTGAAAAATCAAGATATTTGTTCTTGAAAATCGTCATTTTTCGCAACCTCCCATAAGAGCCCTTGTTAAATATCACGATGTTTAACAACGATTTTTTTATTTTTTTCAGTCGATAAAGCATGTTGAAATTTTGCACACATTTCTATATAACATCAAAGAAGCTTCAATTAATTTTTTACAAAAATCTGAAGATAACAATTTTTATGATTTTGTATATTTTATAACAAATAAACTTTACGTAGGATCAATTTGAATTTTGAGTATGTTTTCCTTGAATTGATTTGCAATAACCTTTCCCAATGGATTTAAATTCTCAGTCCACTTGGAATATGAGAAAAAACGAGAACAAATTTTCGATACCCCCCTCGCGCAAGGAATACCTTAAAGTAAAAAAAAAAATTCGAAAATGACTACAAATATAAAGTAAGAGAAAAAAATCACCTGAGTGGCGATCCTATCGGCGTTGCAACCCCGAAGCCCTTCGCGTCCAAATGTCTGCCTACTTTCATCGTATCGCAGGGTTCTCGCTGGTTGGTGTATTCATTTTTAGGGCTTTCGATGAGAAGGGCGTACTTTCCCTTGCTCGTCCTGACTCTCCTGATGCCCTCGTCGTACGTGTGAACGAAAACGTGCTTCCTCGAATTCATGAATTCCCACATCTTGCTGTACAGGCTTATCTGCGATTTCTGCAAAGAATTTTTTTTTTTCGTCATAATAAAAGTTCCGGAGATAAAATATTCTGAAATTTTACGAGATCGTTTTACGAGTCGACGTGCATGCTTACGCGGAAAAAATCCCACGTCGAGCCGTGATGTAGCGTCCCGTATTGCACTTCCGACTGCGCCGCGAGATCTTCTGCCGAATTTATCGGCGTTACCATCCTCTCGACTGTGAGGAAAGCCGCCAAGTTTGCAGTGTACGATGATATAAGAATCAGAGTGAAGAACCACCATACGCTACCGACAATTCGGCCGGACATCGATCTACGAAATATAAAAACGAATCACCATGAAAAAAGTTTATAAATCTAGATTTTGGTGTATTCTATCTTTACTTTTTCCATAAAAATTGAAAGAAACGAGGATGATTCAAGTTTATGGGGACAAAGGATTTTCTCTTCTTCATTGCCCCAGTGTCTATCATCATGTTAGTCACTATTTAATAACGGGAATTTGCATCAAATTTTCTTCGTTCGAGGAAGAAGAATTGTTCGGTGCATGCGAAAATTCCGGTCCCTCCACTTCCTCTGCCTCGCCATGCTGTCCCAGCGTTAAATTTACAATTCATATCCGCGAGATGAGAATCCTCCCTTCGTCCTTTTGCATCGGTGAATATTTAAGCCATTAATCAAAAAAAGGCCAGCTCGCGCAGAAAAACATAGAGTAAAAAGTTTAAAAAACGATCAAGTTGAAGCGAGTAAACGTTAATTAATTGATAACTGGGCGAGGCCACATCTGAATTGATTTTTTTCCAATTCGGTAATGGATATCGATCCACTTTAAATTTCACAAATAGTATGCTTGGCTACTCATACGAGATTCTCTTTACCTTTTTGAATAAAGATAATTGGAGGTTTTGAAAAAATTCGAACGAGGGTGGAAAATATATAAAATGCATAAAAAATGGGAAAAAACGAAAGCAAGGAGGACAGCAGTTCCGAGAAAGTTTCTTGACATTTCTCCTATCATTAAATTTTACTGAATTCAATTCTGATTCCAGGAAGGATGAAAAATCCTTTGATGCAATTTAACGTTGCAAAAATAGCCAATTATTCGCATTACTGCTTTCAAATATGGCTCTATCTATTATCCTTTATCGTAATTTTCCTGCTGGCTCAGCGAAGTTTCTTCTCGATGTAAAAAGAGTCGTCAGGGAGGGAGGAAAAGAGGATTCTTAAGTCACTGAGTACTGAGCAAAAGCAGAAAATAAATAACCAACAATAATGGGTATTAGACGGGACTTGACTAAATCTGAGTGAAACCTTTTCTCTCTTCTCCTATCTCACGCTTGCTCTTTTCTTTGTTTCAGTTTGCCTGAGAGAGGCTTTTCCAGTTCTACGAAGAAACGTCTTTGACAATTTATTTCATTATTCATTTGCATGGAGAGTTCATATTGTGCACAGACCAATGGCAGAGAGAAGCGACCTAGAAATTGTCTCCACCCATAATACGCTTTTCTCTTTTCTTTCAAGAACTGACGTTCCTTATCACAATGGATTTTCCATGAAGTCGAAATAATCCTTTTTTATATTTTCACCCTATTTATAAAAGAAAAATTATACAATTCAGGACAAAAAATGTTTAATCTTTAAAAAAAATGGAAAACAAAATATGAGACTTAAACTATGAGTTCACGCGCTATTTCCCAAACGGTATTAATCAAATATAACGAAATCCGTGTATACAGGATACTTACCTCGGTGAAATGTCACAGCCTTGTTGCATGAATGCGCCAAGGGAAAACCACATGCTGTTTAGAATACTGAAGTCGTTAGCCATGCAGGGATTTGGTGAGTGGGACGCGCCCTGAGGTCCGTGCGGATGCTGCAAGCTCGGGTCACCACGGCCGACCAAAGCCGGATCTGTGCCCGTGTTAACTTGCAACACTCTCCACTCGTATGGCGAGAATCTGATAGGGCGCAAATTGACGAGAAATCGTATTACAAGCCATTTTTTGGTATTTGCACAGAATTGATTCAAATTAATAGTATCATAAAAATTGTTATTTCGATGAAATCGACTTTTAGGGAAAAAATTATGATACAACCATCTGAAACTTTTTTGTTAAAATAATTTCCACTTTATAATACTAGAAATTGATTACAAAATTACCTCGAAACAATAAACAAGACGATGGAAACACCGATGTACGAAAATATGACGCAGACCCAAATCTCTTTGCTGAGAGGATTCAAAAAGCTGAAAACTCCGGGTTTCTGTTTCACTGGCTTCTTAATCATGATGCTTATCCCAAGAGACATAAAGGGTTTGCTGAAGTCGATAACTCGCTCTCGTTCGGAGGTGATCGTCATCGAGGCGATGGCTACATCGGCTTCCTACGGTCAATATTTATTCCCCTTAATTGCAAATTGAAAAAAAAATCATAAAAAGAATTTCGCTTCGTATATGAAGCAATTAATTCTGGAGTTTCGCGAATGTATGTCGAAAACGTTCCAACTGAGGTTATTATCGAAAATGATGTGCGCGAGGGTCGGGGGGTGGGAGGTATCGAGGTTTATAATTCGATTCAATGAAAATTTATGGAAGCAGGCCGCTAAGTTCATAATGAAATTACATCGAAATTCGCTGCTGACTGTTGTACGCTCGCTGAATATTAGCCACTCCCTGAGTCAATCGATCGGGAAGGTTCATCTTTTACCGACTTATCAAAGGAGCGATTCATTCAAATTAGTGCTCTAATTCCGAAAATGAATGGCGAGACCAAATCTGTGAAGGTCATGGAAAAATGTGCGAGATAATCGCGATGGTACATTCGTAGTCATTTGTTCTGTAACAAAAGAGCTCGCGAGGTGAAACATTATCGAGCGCTTCGGGTGTAAAGCTTCGCCCGCCTGTTGCAAGATGTCGCCAGCGAATGGTCGCAAGTCGAGCTTGCAGCGGGAGCGTTCCTAGCGGGACGCCCGCGAACCTCATCGGTAAGACAGATATTTTTTTTCGGAACATTGAATCTGTTTCCAGCTGACGCGATCAATACGTTCATTCGTGTAAAAAGTTTCCACGGAAAACCATTTTTTATTTTCTCGAACGTTAATTTTTTGAATTCTGTCAAAGAGAAACTCATTTTTTTTCCATCAGGCAATTATCCGCTTACCTTCCTGATTAGCTCGCCCACCATTCCGTCCCAGCCTCCGGGAACGTCTGGATTTTCCGTGCCGTATTTACCATCCTCGACGATCCTCAATTCATCTAATCGAAGGGGAAAAAACAGAAAAATTTTTGAGTGATCGACAGTTAGTAGAATATAGTTTACCTTCGAGGGGATAAAAATAACTTACAGGTTATCCCAAGTTTTTTGGCTATGAGCTCCGCGAGATCCTTGCAGTAACCCTCGAAGCGATCATTACCGTGAAGTGTTTTTCCCGGCTCAGGTTTCCTCAGCATTATGTACGGCTCCTCCTGTCATAAAAAAAATTATAAAAGATGCAGCATGCTCGTCCTTTTTTTACGTCTGCGTGTATTTTCAAAAATAAACTGTTCCCAGTTGACGAGGGATTGAGAAGGGAATGTCGTAAACCTTTTTGCAACGTCGAAATTTTGGCGATCTTGACAAATTTATTCATACACGGTTATTATTACCGGAGGTTGTGGGTCGGAATAAATTGAGATGCGAAAGAGAGTATTCGGCGAAAAAAAGACTCGAGAGCAAGCAAAATTTTTCTCTTTAATGTTTATTATTATTATTATTATTATTATTATTATTATTATTATTAAAGTATGATCTTTAATAAATCTTGAAAAATAAAGGTAGTTTGAAGGACTCACGATGATAGTGGTTACGATGTAAGTTTTATTCTTCTCGATGTCTTGACCAGGTAGGCGAACGTATTTTGCTGCAATTGCTTGAAATCCAGCGTCGTCGGTCCACTCGGCCACCTAAGGGTACATTCAACAAACGATTCAAGCATTACATCGTTCCTTTCCGCAAGGAGAACCTGTTCTTCCATTGTTAACCTTCGTACCTTGACCATTGCGCTGTTGACTGTCATCTCAACGACATGGAGCGTGTAATTGTGTCTCCTGCTGTCGTTGTTGAACCGAATCACACCGGTCAGGCCCTCGATCTCACTCTGATAATCAATACAAGAGTGACGGAACGTGAATAAATCGTTAGCGGCAGCGAGCGAAGAAGTTAAGATTGATTTTTAGTTAAACGAATAAAAATATCACGTTGTATTTTATTTATAACCTTTGCCCCGATTTATCGCAGTTTCTGGAAGCTCGCTTGTAATTCTGGGCTTAGAGGGTTACAGGAATTTAGCCGGCTGCCGGGAGAAAATCCCAATTACTGTCAACCGCAGACACTGGTCCGAGCTTACCCGAGTCTATTGCCTTGCAACGAGGACGCCCGGCGCGCTGAGATCCTCGAGCTTTCTTACTCTCAAAACAAATAATAAAAAGAAATAGAGTGGCAGAAGAAAGGGAGAAAAATTCGTGTATTGCCGGTGCAAGGTCGAAGCCTCGGGACTTCTTATTACCCGTTGAGCGCCTTTCCATTTCTCTCTTTTATTGCCTCCGCTTTCATTCCCACCTTTATAACCGTTACAACCACGAATAAAACTACCAAAGTGTTCCATTCAGTTTTCCTGAACAACGTTCCATAAAAATTCTTCGGCTTGGGTAAATTTCGCGTTAAAAAATTTGTCCTTTCCGCTCAGAAATTATTTAACGAGCGAATCATCGAAAAAGCGATTCGAAAAAAATGTTCGCGATCGTTAAAAAGTCTCGAGGCTCGGGGACAAATTCTCTTGAGTCAACCTTTTCGAGAGGTGAGCGGAAGAAAACTATTATTCGGAAAATTAAACTTTGATTGTCTTGAAGAAAAAAAGGGCAACGACGTTGGAACGTTTGACGTTCCAAAGCACGCGTTTTCTGTATTTCTCGCATTTTCCCATCTCCGCTTTTCTCTCACAAACGAACGAGAATTGTTTTAGTAATGCGTTCGAGCGATTGATGAAGAGTTATTCCATTACCTCAGGCACGCGGTTGTTCACGTGTCTTCCAGAAACGACAATCGGATATTACGTAAAAATACTTTCACAGACTTTTACAGACACACAAGTATCATTCGAAAATTTAGTCTTTCTCGCGTGACAAACCTTTCTCAAATATTTTGATATCTTATCGCCATGTTCCCACGGCGTGACCCAGCCGCTCTGATTGCTCGTGTTACAGTCGAGTGGACGAGACGCGTTTATCTGTTGATTTCCTCCCGGTGCGCTAATTCTCTTTGGATTGTTGCCTCCGGTCTTTTTCTTCAGGAATTTATTGAACGCCTCAATCAATACGAGAACGGCATCGTACATGAGTGCAGCTTGTGCCTGTTCGCGAAAATAAAATTCAAGATAATATTCTTCCAGATTAGAAACATTTTTGAAGAAAAAGTATTGGCGGCTGATTATCTGCTACGAGGCTGCTTCTGCATACAAGGAAAATCGCTTTAAGAGGCGTTTATATGTAGTATGAGAGCAATATGAAAGGTGTAAATACTCGATAAAGCAGAAGGGTAGTTGGGCTACGTGATTTTCTGTGGACATGTGTGTACGTACGGAAATGGAGTCACGTCCGGCTCCTGGCCAATTCTGTGTATCGAGATGGCGCCAGCCCTCGAGAAAGGCTTTGACTTGACTTCGAGTGGCGTCAACGATGCGAAAACCAGTGATGTTGATGGCACCGTACTCGATCACTTCGCTCTCCCAACGGTCGTCCATTATCTGATTACACAGCAAGAAAAGAGGGTACATATATGCGTATATAGTATACATATGATCAATACACGTATACTTTCTGAACACAAATATATTCTCGAAAGTACTTTGATCGCCTCTATATCCATCGAAAAATGTCTCAACTTCGTTGTGCAACTTTTACGACCTAAAAATACTTTTCCTATCTAGTAATTCTGTGTAAAATATTGATTGAATTATTTATTGAAAGTTTTTATGACCAAGGTGAAAAAATTGAAACATGTAGGATTTTTGTATTTTTTACTGTAAAAGGAAATTCGCATTTGTGGATTCTGACGATTTTGATCTAATAATTAAAAATCAACTTTTGTATTGACTCACAGGTGTTTTTACTCGTAACAGGTATGGAAGAATGCTTTTTCATACTTGATCACAGTGCGATTAAATTCGTTTTTTAGTATATACCAACTTCTTATATATTATTGAAGATTGTTTTTTATAATAAAGAAACATTTCTTGAAAGAGAGTGATTTCGCTTTAGAGACGCTGTTTAATTCTTTCTTTACTATCTAATCTTCAATTCATAAAGATCGATGGAACTCCTTTTGGTATGACCTTAATCATTTTACACTTCAAAACGCAAGAATTCCGTCCCTTTCTCGTTAATCCTTCTCCGTTTTATCTTCATTTTTAATAACTTTTCATTTTCCTCAGTGCCCGTTTTCTTCTATTATTTTTTCTCGTTTCTTCCATTTCTTTTGTCGACTGACAACTCTATCTCGATTTTATCTACTTTTGTCGTCGAGTCTACTCTCTTCCTTCCGAATAGACCTTACCGTAATTTCTTGTTTGCTGAACAAATGCAATTTCGTTTAATCGCAACTCGTTCGTATCCGTGGAAACGAAATTATTTCATCACCTGGATTGGCAGGGCACGATGGCTCACTCCCTCTATATTTGCCATCGTTCGAGGCGCACGATTCAATCTCCATAATCTAATCAAGTCTCCTATGTACTAATATTGTCTATCCGTCTCCCGCTACTTTGTAATCTCCACGTTGTGTGAAGCTACCCCTTTTTTATGTCCAGTATTTTAACGCGCGTTCACCTGCCATCCTTGCTACGTCACATTTTCATCGTACCTTTTTTTTGCGGGAACATTTTTTTATCGGGAAACAAAAATTCAAAACAATTGTTTTGATCAATTTTCATTATAATTCTATACGCGATCATTGCAGATTTAATAGCGCGTGTGCTGGAAAATATTCTCACTCGGATACGAGATATATGTATGTGAAGAAAAACGTGAAATTCATTAATGGTTCTGAACTCAATTTACATTACCCTGACTCGAACGACGTTGTTCTGCACGTATTTTATCTCTCTCACTCTCTATGTACATATATACATGTAACGTTTTTCTGGCGCATGGTAATTCAATTTGGTTAAAGAGTTTAAAAGACCAGGTGAGCCCGTACCTCAGGATATGTAATCAGTGTACGAATTGCATGCAAAGTACATTTCTTCCTGCGTATATTTCCGCTTTAACTGACAGTACGAAGTATATAAATTTTGCGATTAAATAAAAACTCAATTTCGCTTCATCACGATTTGCTAAAGTGCCATACAAAGTTACGACCTTCTTACTAGCAAAACAAGAAAATGCGATGACTAACTGTTGGAGAATTCAAATATACATCCACTTCCACCTACCAATCCACTCAGGAGGTAATGGTAAGTTCTCTTCCCCAGTGCAATGTCTCTCACGTGACTCACAACGATGTCCTTGGCCATTTCTGTTGGACAGTCCAGGACAACGTACTTGTTGCTCCATCTGTAATGAAAATTAGTAAATTTCTATTAATCAATACCGACCTCGAATGTAAATATTTCTTTTTTATTTTGTTCTGTGTGAGGGGGAATATACGTATATATATACATATGTACTCATTATACATTTTGAATGAAAATTAATCGATTCTGATTACGAAAAAAAAACGCGAGATCTTAATTTGTACATGATTGTAGTTCAAAGGCATCGGAGGGGTGGTAATCACTGCGGTGATATTACCGCCGTTGTGGCGAGTGTTGGCTGACCTGGCTATTTAGTGTAAACTCGTTCCAAACCATAAATGCCCTTTTGACCCAATAGAACCCACTTACCGACCCAAAACGCCGAATTAAATGTTTCGAATTTCATTGCAATCGATTTCATTTTCCTGGTTGATGAATACCTCTTGAAATTCAATTAGTTTTAATACGTAACGCTCCAATCGGAATATTTTAAATAAAAACTACTCAATGATCTAACGAGCCAAAATTCTACATTGTCGCATTTGGGGAAGCCCAAATGCAGGCTTTTCAATTTGGAGTCCTTCCTTGGAAAGGTATTTTGCTTAGTACGTTTATAAATGAATAAGTTCGTATTACAGGCGGAGATCTTTTTGGAGAAATTCTCGACTGGTAGACACAGTTTCTGATTCCCCTGTACCAGCATGAAAGTAAGCGAGAGCTGGGGAAGGGTAGTGGGAGGAGTGGAAGCATCAACGACGAGCTTCTCGAGCCAATTGGCCTTTTCTCGAAGTTACCACGTTAATTGTGGCCCTTGCTGGTCTAACGAACTGTTTACGGGTCTGGCTTGTTTCACATGAGAACAGTAGTATGTATGTATGTATTTATTAGAGAGGGATATAGTATACACGTAGCGGGATGGACGTGGCTGAGGCGTATCAACTTTCCAGGAGCTTTGCAAATGCACAAAGTTTCTCTCCCACCTGAGCTCCGATCGTTAAACTCCACCAATAATGCGTCGCGCTATATTTCCCGTTGATTGTTATGTGACTTTTTAGTTTCGCAAATTTCTGTGGAAACTTTCATATACGCGAGCTCGAACGTCATTACGGTTCGTTGCCATTGCAAGACCAAAATTTCCCAGTATGGATGATCAATTTTCGTTACACCTTTGTTTCGCGTTGTTCCGCGCTTTTGGATTTTTTTCTTCTCCAACGTTCCGCTTTGGGCAATTTTACCATATTGAATTAATCGAACAAATGCATAAGTTTTCTCGTTTGGTTCAATATTCAACATAATGACAAAACAAACGTATACATTCATGAGAATTGCAATCCTACGTCGATGTCATGCTACGTACAATAAAAAGTAAATAATGTAATAAACTCATAAAATGAGAAAACTGTTGTATTAGAAACATACTTAATTGTGGAAATAAAAGCAAAAAAGCTGACATTTATTTCTTCTCAGCAGATATTTCTGAAAGTAATTATTTGTTGAGTTGGTTGCAAACCATCAGAGATGAAATCGCAACACAAACAGAAATTCGCAAGTGCACGACTAATGTTGGACGCATGAAGAAATACAGCACACACGTTCATATCAATATCGATAAAAGAATTTCCTATAATCGAGGTATGAAAAAATTGAAATTGAAATTAAATTTTTTATCCAAAAAACTATAGTTGGCTAGTTTCATTATTGATGCTTCCTGCTACCTGCCATTCTCACTTCCATTCTGAACAAACAGCCCCTGGACATGGAATACAGAACGTACGCACAGACAGTATTTGCAACTCTCCGTCCCCTGAACGTTTCGAGTTACCAAAAGTTTCAGCGTTCTCTGTCGGCTCATGGGCTTTATAGTGCCGAACTCTACTGGGCTCGCCGCATATCCGTTCGTAATACTCTTGTCCAACGTGAATTCAAACCCCCTGCAAACTCGTCACACGTCTCTTCTCTTTCTATCATACCGGCGCTACCGGCTAGGGAGACATACACACGTTGACGCACAAAGCCGGAGAGACAGATACGCCAGATATTAATTTTCTAAAAACGTTTCGAAACCTACCCAGTAACGAGTTTCTGTGAGAAACAAATGAAAAGTTTTATCAATGCTTCACCGATTTTTGTGAACACTCTACCATGCCACTTAAATATTTTTAATAAATGCTTTATGAACGAACAATGAATTGTTCTCACCACAAAATGTTCGCTCATTTAATTTTTCAATTCTTTTGTTTTCATTTATAAAAATGACTGAGTTGGACAAGAGTAAACTTCGTCTTCCAAGCGAAAAGATAGTATTAATTTCATGGTTTATTCTTGAACGTATGATCGATTGGGCATGACGTGGATATCCTATTGGAAATCAGAGAATTCCTACTCTGAACGAAGAAGTCTCGCGGCGAAACCGCAACCGCTGTCCGATGCTTGTTAGTGAGGAAAGCGTGGATACATACATACTTATATACATACATATATGTATGTACATGTATCTTTCTGGGATCGGCAATCCTACGACGTTTCCATTTGAAACGAACGTAGTCATGGCGAAGTCACGAAATTGTTTGAGAACTTCGCCAAAATGTACTCTCTAGAACAATTTATAGGGTGATTCAAAGTTTGTGAAAATGAATTCACCTTAATAATCGTCCACGATAAAAAATTTATTCGAATAGGAATTTTTTTAGATTTTCAAATAACAAGATTCAATTTATGGAGATTTTTTTTGAATTACAATTTCCCTCAAATATTGCTCAAATTTTTTCCATTAGCCTGTACTTTTAGACAGCATAACGATCGATTAGAGAGAACCGGAAACCAGGACGAAGCGTTTTGGTAACTTTCCGTCTTAGTTTTCGCGTTGGAATGGGGACTTTCTACCTCGTCTGCGTATCAGCTCCTTCGTTCGCTCTTTACCCATGACCATTCGTGAAATTGCATCGCAGTCATGACTGATGTTGCGGTGATTCCTGTGGTCTCGTGATATACGAGAATTCAAGTTTCTCCAGCGCGCATGACTTTTCTTCTCCGCACAGAGTTTCCGGTAAGATTCGCGAATTTTGCGCTCATTCCTTATATCGATGTCCCGTCATTTTTCTCATCGTTTCCTTGCATTTGTTATCCGCCTGTTTCTTCTCATCATTATAATTCCGACGTTCTCATAAATTTCGTCGGTACGTTTTTACACACAAGAAAAAAATGCATACGAAGAGGAAAGTAGATTGAAAATGTTTCTTCTCACCTGCTGAGTTCCTCGAGACTTCGCAGAAAATCCAACGCGTCTGACATGTTTTGTATCCTTTTGACAGTCTCGACCTGGAAAGATTCGTTACCCGGCCGGAGTCCCTGGTAAATTTGCTGAAGTCTGAGCAATCCTAAAATCAAGAAAAAAACAATTTGAGAATCGTTCGGTGACGTTTCATAAAATTAATTTTATATTCATTATTTTATAAAATCATTCAAAATATTTTCAAAAAGAATATTTCAGGATATTCAGGAAATAAATGCATTTACAAGACATTTTTTGAGAATTTTGTATTATGATCCTCACGAATGCGGTAACATATTTTTCGGTAAAGACTTTACATGTTTATTCGTATTAAAGAATTTGCATCATGCAGTATTTTGGGGCCTGTAATTTTCTCTTCCCATCTCTCCCCTTTCTCCTCGCTTTCTCTTACATTCCCAGGACGCGCATCAGTGTTTTGCTACATAACGATGCGTCAGCTCGAGATCTTGAGTTTCGAATATTCCGTATAACTCTATGCAATTACGCTGTAATCCATCCGAAAGCGGAGAATCTTGTTATTCTCACAATTTCAACTTGCACTCAGTACTGTAAATAGCTCCCTCTCATGTTACCTCATCGTCTAACATTTTAATGGAATTACACATTTTTAAAAAATATGCATTACATTCTATTTTAATGATATTAGTTGCGACGTTGCGCTCTTGTACCCAAAAAATTCAATAAGGGTTTTTTTTCCTGCGGAGAAAAATGTACAAAAATAGCCAAAAAGCCTTCAGCTTAATAAATTACTTTAGCAAAAAAATAAAAAATCAGACAAAACCGTCAGCACCGAATACGAGAATAACGATTTTTGCCAGGAAGAGCAAATCCAACGTCGACGGTTCGTGACGTTCATTTTTTATCGTGCTATTCCAGTGTCGTGAAGTTCTACTTACGTAAGAGCACAACAACATAAATAATTCCTTTTTTGTCATATATATAGCTTTTTGTATGAAAAATAAAATGGAACTGGTTGAAGGATGGGTTAACGGATAAGAAGTGGCAAAATCGTGGCGTTTGAATTCTCAAGGATCGAGACGAGACGTTTTTCTTATTTTGAGATTTCCAACAAAATCCTTGTCCTTTGTTGAGATTGCATACAGCATTCTACTTTTGCGTCTGCTGCGATGCTGCGCGCGCGTATATATTCGACTCTCGCTCTCTCTCTTTCTCATTCCCTCTTGCTTTTCTCTTCCGTAACAGGGTGGGCGAGTTTCTCGTTAAAATGGCATTAAGCTTACCCGTGTTGCACTGCCAAATAACCGGTATAGAGGACTTTGTGGATCTATATTGCATGCACGAACGTACACAATGAAATACATGAGAGAGAGTGTTCGTGCATGCGGCTGGATGCAACTCTCGCGTGCAGTTCGGTTCTCGCTCGCCCCCGCTTGATGGCACAGAGCTTCGCCCTGGAAAGCTTCGAGCTTTCGAGTTTACGCCAGTGGAATTAAATATCAAAGGACTTTGCCTCGTCGAGCTTTCATTCCCCCTCTTCGCTCTCGCTGTCTCTCTTTCACTGTCTTCCTCTGTCGCTCTCTTGAGGACGGACTTGTTGCTTGTACTTGGCACGCGAGAGTAACCTCGTCCAAGAGTTATACTCGTTGGGCTCGCGAAAACGCGAGACTAATACTATTATTCATTTTCGCGAGTGGCGCATGTACGTAAAAGCAGTGTAGACCCACCCTACCTCCGTATTAACGGGGAAAACTACTTTTGAAATAATATCAAATGGTACTGGAATCCACGCGGAGGCTCTTCTTTTCTCCTCATTTCCTCTTTCTCATGAAAAGTCATAAATTCGAGGGCAAGATCGGATCGGTCAATTTTCATGAATTAATTCATTTTCCTCTATACGCGAGACTCCATGAGAAACGAAAAAATGTATGACCAAGTTATTACTAAAAAATGAAAATAAATTATACATTCTTCAATACTTTTCCTAAAATAGATGATATATATGCATGGTTGGATCGATCGAATCTATACTGACAGGAAAATGTTCACTCGGGAAAGCATCAAATGTCCCCTTTGGCAAGAGATGTAAGCTCTTGCGCGCTGAGGAATTTTCCGGACGCGTGTCTGCGTGTCTTTAGCACACGCTCATTCGACACACGAGGGAAGATTTACACTTGTGGGAACAGACTTTTAGCGTGCTACATGGGAGAGGATTGGTATGCGCGTGTGTATATAATATACGTCTTTGTAAAGTTATGCTGGCAGCGCGATTGTGTATGATGTACCTCGGGGCGCTCGAGCCCGTTCGCTCGTAATTCATTGGCAGGCGTTCGCGTACGTCCAGACACACCGCACTCTCGCTACGCGATATTCTCCTCGGAAAACAGCCGCTCCCACCACATACGCGCCCTTCTCTGCCTCCCCTATATTTCGAGGCACTCTCCAATGCACCTCGATCATCATCATCCTCCAATTGGATCGCGAAAGGACTCTAATAAATATTCGCTTGGCACAAGAAAGGTGGTTGAATAAAGTGGCAAAAAAAGGAGTAAAAAATATTCTCTCGATTCGTAATATATTAAAATGTCGCGCGACCGTAAATCTCGAAAATTTTGCATTTCTCGATAGATCAAAACTTTTTGTATTTTTTCACCGTTTTTTTCGATTCTCCGGAAAAGAAAATATATTCAAAGACGAGAATGTTGTTTATGCTTGGATCATTTGCGCGTTATTGTAAAGTTAAGACCGTTCGACCAATCTGGTCAAATTAGAACGAGAGAAATTTTCCACGTCGCAGGTGAAGAAATTCCACATCGCGAGAGACCGTTATTTTCGCACGGTTACACATATCCCGTTCGTTCTATTTCATGGAGATTCTCGTATCGAGCACACGTGATCCTAGCTCGAAATTCCCGATCGCTTGTCTCACACTCCTCGCTCTACTTTATATATTTTTTTACTCTCCTTTCAACGTCGTCTAGAATTCCCGCACACTCCGAGTCTCTCCAGGCTCCGGAGAATCCGGTGCCAAAAGAGTGGCTGCGAGACGACGGCGAGGTCTCGCCGATTCGCGACTCTTGGAATTTCATCCGGTATCGAATCCCGTCGGGAGCTCCGGCGCGCCCCGTTCGCCAGTGAAAAATATTCCGGAATCCTCGAGATTTCCTGGCACCTTCTCTGCAACGCGAACGTTACACCGTTGCCGCGGAAAGTTCGTTGGAAATGGAAAGTCTGTCGGAACGGTATAAAATTCTCTCTCGCGCTTTCCACCGGAGAGTCAACCTGCTCCCATGAGATTGCGGCCAGCCCGAAAGAGAAAAATCGAGAAAAAGATATCGAATACATTTTTCTTTCCTCTCCCCACGAGTCATCTTCTCTTCTTCCGTATAGTGAATAAATGCAAAGTTTCTCAACTCGTATGTACAGCTATTGAACGCGAACTCGTGTGTGACCTTTTTGTTTATTTATTTTCATTGTGCTGTATTGTATTATTAATTCATTATTAAATTTAAGTTTTGGTAATTGTCCGGAAAGCACGTGCATGAAATGGTATTGAGCAAATTATATTCAAATTGTCAAGAGATCGAGCTAGAATTGTCGCAGCGGAGCATTGATAATTTTGCTAACAAGCTTGTAATTGTAATACTCGCGCTGATTCTACTTCTCTCGATTATTACGAACGGTTCGTGACAGACGAAATTTCCCGGGAGTATATAGAAGATTCTGTAATAATGAATATACTAATATATATATGTATACAAACGAGCGTGCATTATGTATCAGAGCGCTGAGGTTTCATAGACTCAATTCATGAAGAAGCTAAATTGTACAGCAAAGCAAAATTGTCATGTTCGTCACGGACCTTTTGCCTCAACCTATAATAACAGCTTTTATTTCATTACCAAGAATTTCTCGAAGTTGAAACAGCAGAGTACATGATGTTCGAAATTCCAAAATAAGATACTTTACAATAGATATATAACTTTTTGGTATGAAAAATTATGAAAAAAAAATTGGAATATAAAGAAAATAAATTCTTGTTCGGAGTTAGCAGTGGATTTTTGATTTCTTGAATCCTAATGGATGTAAGAGTCCGGTTCGCGGAATTTGCGGAGAGTTGGCCAGAGAATCGGTCTGATCTTATTTGTGTTGGTCGAGGTCGAGGATAGCCCCAAGATATGGAGTAAGGTGAATTAGTCGTGGGACTGAGGGTACCAGGGGAGGTTAGGGGATGGAGAATAACGAGAGAATGGACAGAGATGGGAGATAGAGACAGCAACGAACGGACCTGCTGGACTGATTAGCGCGAGAAGTCCGTGTTGCCCCGAGGGCAATTCACGTTTCTGGATGCTGGTATATACGGGCATAAAACGAGAGGCTGAGGATAGGAAGGAGGCTGAAGGTGTTCTCTGCTATCGTGAAAGCTACAATTTCTATCTCCAACTTCCATTCTCTTCCCTTTTCCTCCTTTCCTCACGTTCCCCTCTCACCATCGGGATATAACGTATCATGATAACGAGATATCTATTATTTTGCCTTTATTGTTTCGCCAATTAAAGAAGGAAGTGGAAGGCACATGCAACTTTTTAACGAATTGATAATTGCCATGAAATCGTTGAAAGGCCAGTGATCCCTTCGACTTCGAATGCACACTAGTTTTTCGATGGTACAGTGACATAAAATTAAGATATAGTACAGAAAATTGATGACTTTATTTTCTTTACTTTTCGTAAAAAGACGATTGAATTAATATTTTTGTCTCATCTCGCTGGAAGAGTATTTTGGGATGCACGAGATGATAAAAATTTAACAGGCAGATTGGTACGAGAAATTCTCGTGGGAGAGGAGAAGGGTACGAATGAGCTGTCGGGGAAAACTGCGCGAGTGAAGGTGGAAGCTGCACCGTGTCACAGGAACCATTACTCGTTGCAGAAGGGATGAACCCGATGGGATGGAGGTGTGAAAGTGTGGAAAGACGCATGAGATCGACGACAAGGCGAGAGCCTGCTTGTCTGATGCCTTGGAAAGGTCCCGTAGGAAAGGGATCTACACTCGAAGATCCCGTACAAGCTCTTCCAACCATCGGTTCTTCTCACGTGTATACCATACTGAGGTAAAACAGAATATAACTTTTGGAAATTTCCGATAAAAAAAAATTATCTACGTGAAATTTTTTCTCTTAACACGTAAAAAACATTGTGATGAGCGTAAGAGTGAAAGGGTGATCAAAAAATAAAAGATAGAGACGTTTCGAACGTGCTACCATCAGGAGTGGTTAGGAACGATCATCAATCTCCGTCGTGCGTTTTTCCAATGGTAGCGTGCACGTTCCCGACCACGAAAAAGCTCTCTTCAATTTTCTCTTCAACCCGGAGATTGTTATTTTATACTTCAAAATTATTGATGGTACGATTTTATTTCGAAGTAACAAGTTTTGTAGGTAATCTTGGATCTCTTTTGATCACATGAACAATAAAAAATCGGATAAATGCTAATGCATTTACTAAAAATGGTAGACCATACAGAAAAAGAGAAGACAAAAAAGCAAAGGACGTGGGGTATAAAATGAATACTACTGTGTAACCGAAAGAAACGTAAAAATTCGTATGTTTGCTTTCAACTCGTGAAATAAAAACGTTTTTTCGGCTCTTTTCTACAGTA
Source organism: Cremastinae sp. B BG-2022a (assembly GCA_030522605.1). NCBI lineage: Eukaryota > Metazoa > Arthropoda > Insecta > Hymenoptera > Ichneumonidae > Cremastinae sp. B BG-2022a. The sequence goes on along the minus strand of JAPYYX010000533.1, from coordinate 6,866 downwards.
CTTTCGGACCATGGAAATTTACTATATTATCATTGCTTTTATATTCTGTATAGATAACAGATATCAAAACGTTTTCTTTCCCATCGTGAATCATTCCCAACTCTATTTGCTGTAGAAACTATTCGGTATACTCGAATTTTTGCGAACATCTATGAAGTCTGAAAAAAATAAAAAAAGGAGGTAAAACAAAAGTGTATTTATTTTAGTCAAATAAAGCTTATGCGGATTCAACGAATTCAATTTCCATTAAATAACATCCATTTGGCTAATGGCCAAGTCGAAAACTCAGCTATTTATCATTCCTCGAAATATACACACCTACCCGATAAAATCTGCACTCGAACAAATTTTTCCTCCCATTCAAATCAAATACATTGATCAACGAAATCATATATTTATTCTATATTTTTACTCTCGTGCATGGTAAATATGAGAATAAAATAATATTGTACATCGACTAATTTATAAAATTCCCGAAAATAATCTCTATAATTTTATCTCGATTCTGAAAAATGCTTTTTTTTAAAGCGAAAAACTATGTCAATTGCTGAATAACTTTTCCTTTATTATTTTCGAATCACCGATAAATTTTAGTCTTATTTTTTTCTAAATAAGTCCTGAAAAATACAATTTAAAAATATGTTATTTTTAGTCAATGCAACCGCACATTTTAATTCATTTATTCATAATTTATTACGTACATTGTTTGATTTCGACGCAAACATTTTGTGAATTCCGAATATTGTACATTAATATCCAAACTGAAAGATATCTTGTACGGTAACGAGAAAAAGTGATTGAAAATTGTATGTGTAAGACTGATGGTGATGTTTAGATTTAATCGGAAGAGATTTTCTCGGGTCTGCAGGTTCGATAGCAAAGGGGTTGAAACGGAGGGATGTTGCAAATTGTGGCAAGAGCATTACACGAATACAGAGAGAGAGAGAGAGAGAGAGAGAGGAGAACATACAATGTAACGCATCCGGGAGAGATGAGGTAGAGGATGAGAGAGGAGGGAGTCTCTGAGAGGCATGCAAGTGCACTCGCCCTCACGGTCGAGGCGAGCCCTCATGTGCGTGACAACGAAAACCACCCCTATTCCACTTGCGGTGAAGAGAGGCTTCCCTTCCTGCCGCTCACACCCGAGAGAGCTTACATCGCGCACTGACTTCCACGAATAAGGTTCGAGTAGCCGGTAGCTCCATCGGTGAACCTCAGCACGTCTCAATTGCTCCATGGCTACCCAACATTCGAGACACTACTCCAGAACACCGTTTTCCTTCATTATAAGTGGACCCATGTCACTCTAATATCGAGCTAAATTGTTCATTAGGAGGCACAATGAAAATACGATACGATCCTTGTATCGCGATAATGCGACAATTTTTGATAATTTATAACTACAGAGCACCTCAAAATTAGTGTTGAAGAAAACCGGATGGAAAGATTGTACACGCAGAGAATTTTTATGAAGTAGTCCAGCGTAGATAGTGGGGATTCTCTTCCCGTCTCAATGGAGGAAGGATATCGGAGCGTATCTAAAAGGGGAATAGGGTACGTATACTGGTACGATACACCCGTTTTATGACCGATTTTATACGAGCGTCTCGAACATCCACTCCGGTACTTTGGTTCACTTCTTTTCTGGGTTACCATATACCGTCGAGAATTCGAGCGATCCGCGTTATCGCTAAACGTGTTGAGTGCTCCGAGATTTTCGCTCCCTTTCTCTCTCTCTCTCTTTCCCTTCCTCCCCCAAACCTCGGTCCCGATAACCATCAAAGAGACACGTTTTAAAAGATAATTCATTATCAACGTTTCCTTCCGCATTATTTTTACCAGGATTGTAAAAATTATGAAACAAAATTTTTTAGCAATTTATAAGGATGAAAGTTAACGATGAGGTATACTACAGAAACAAATTCATTGAGAGGAATTTTTTATTACAGTGATTTTTTAACCTGACTTTAATTGGTCGAAGCAGTAATCCGCGAATTTCCGATATGAAAAAATTCAGGATCACGATCACGCTGGATTTATTTCCCTAGTACCTTTCTATTTATCGATATTGATTTTTTTTTCATTTAATTGAAAGTGTGCACCGGATGGGGAAGCTTCCCATTGCTTGATTGGAAGAGTGAGACGAAGCGATCGAGAATAGCTGCGAGATTGAAAATAAAAGAAAATTATGGGTATCCTATCCTTGACGATTTCCAGTTAAAACGAGCGAAAGGGAGAAAGGACGAGAAAAAGATGGGGAAAAAGGAGGCGCCTGGAAAAACGCATGAATTCCACTGTCTGTCTGCTCGATTCTCACTTCGTTCGCTGTGTTATTCACGGACGCATTTCTACAAAAAGATAAAGAACTTTTTTCTTTTTCCAATGGGACGGATCTCATCAATTTGGTAAGTAAAGGGCTGGCTCGAGCTCTCTTTGTTTCCTGTGGAAAAGCAAATTTGGAATTACTCGCTTTTTACACCCTTATGGTAAAGAGCTAACGATACCTTCGTCAAAATGTGCATGTGGAGGGAATGGAGGTTTGTTGCCGACCATTTGAATTCCAATTAAATAGCTCGTCCTGAACCCTTTGGAGATGCGGCGTGGGTGGCATATCTCGAAGCCCAACGAGCCCAGCTTTTTTCCCTATTTTTTTTTATTCCTCATCATCCACGCCATTCACCCTCACTGTGGAAGGTACGGGCGCGCCATGCATGGACGTACAGTAAACGAAATCGACGGGACTCGAATGTTTTCAAGGGACTAAAAACACAGCCCATCCTCCTGTGGTCGAATCAGCCCAATCGTAAAATTCCCCGATAAATGGCTCTGTGAAATTTTTCAATAGCTCCCCCACGTTCAATCCTATACTATTTTATTCCTCGCTGTTATACTTTCCGCGATTTTTTTGTCACAGTAGCGAAACAGAATGGAATAATAGTTTCTCTACGGATTTTTTTGCATCTGAACTGCAACGAATGCAGATCGATCGAAAATTTTTTGACGAAAATAAAAAAAAAAGGATTTATGACTTTTTTGCCGGGTGAGAAAATTGAAAAACAGAGCCGACATTCGTTCATTCAAAATATTCATTCACTGTTGAAGATTAATGGGTAATCCGTCATATATTATATGAAGTCTAATTATTTAATTTTTAAAAAACAAAACGTGTACGATTAAATAATCTATTCTCATCGATGTGACATATTTTATTCAAATATTGCGCAATGGTAATTTCATCGCCGTATTATTCTAATGTTTTATTTTTTCGCATTTTTTCACAGCATGTGGAAAGGGGATGAAGATGAAAACAGAAATACTCTTCAAACTGATATGAACTTTTATTCCTGTAATTAACTGCATCTCGAATCATATAAAGGATGGTGGAAGAAGGAGAGGAAGAGAGAAGGTATTTGAGTGTACAAAGCCCGGTGAGAGAAAGTAGTTAAAGTCGATAGGGCCTCGAATCCCAGTCACGCGCCATGCGCAAATTGAAATTCTTGTTTCGTCCTGGTATTTATCAGAGAGATCTCATACCTAACGGATGCTTAACTTTTGTTGTTCCACGAATCCACTCGCCTCCATTTTCCTAATAAAATGGTTATTTTTTTCAAATTTTCATCCAGTAAAAAATAATAGCGCCGCAATTTTTCGGGATTCTGATATTCGGGGCTTTGATATTATTGAGTCATCAAAGTCATCGATCGTCCTGGCACGCGTAGACAGCCGAGAATCTCGAGCATTCTGTTATATTTTAACAGAATTTTCCGATGAAGTATTCAACGATCAAATTTTGATGGTTCACGAATTCGTGAAGTGACGTCAGAGGCTTTAACTTTCAATTCAAATATTTGGAAACAAAGTGCGGTGTGCTCTTGATTCGAAGTGAAATCATTCTTGTTGTCAAAACACGATCTGACGGGCAAAGTGGCGTTAAAATGTTTGAAATGGTAAAAAAAGCACGCCAACGAAAACATTTTAGTGTCAATTCATTTTTAATAAAAGCTCCCCTTCAAAACTCGATTCATTCAAAAGTGATTGACTATTCATGAAACATTTTTGGCCTGGTTTTTACGTTGATTCAACTACAGTCTAGCTTGAGCTTAAACAATATTTGACAAAGTACGAGAGGTTTTCCACGTTGCGTAGAAAGGCCACAGCTATCTGGATCTGGAGATAAGTACGCGTGTACGTGTACACATAGATAGTGGCGGATTTGTTAGCTCATAGAACGCACCGTAAGGCAGACCCATCGCGAGAGAGAGAGCGAGAGATAGAGGGAATACCCACCGAATCTGCATCGAGTTAAAATCCACCATTTACGACCTTCATGTACGTTCTACTAATCCAACCTTCGTTTGTACGGGATAATATTCCGCTTACTCTTACACACAGGTATTTCTACACCCTCTATCCTATATTTATCGAGTACACGTTTTCAGCTTATACGCAAAACCGTGATTGGAAACACAAAGCCATATTGTTTCTTGTCTTCCACAAATGGAAACAGGTAGAGAATTCAGCCAAATTCCCCAGAGATACTTTTATCCTCTGGAGACTATTTTACTAAAAAAATATTCCTGTTATTCGCAACTAGAACCGCAATTCTTTCATACGCTTCAAAATTTATTGTATTATTCTATCAGAGACATAATACATATACTTGAAATTTATATTTTTTTTCAACAGAGTACACATATGTATAGTACATATCTATACGCAGAGAGATAGAAGGAACATCAATATAAAGAGAGAAAGAAGGAAAATACGAAGAGAAATAAAAATAAGAATTCATCGCGAAATCGATTTCCAACGATAAGAGAAGAACGCACAAATGCGTGTTTGCTCGCTATGATTTCGTCCGCGAGCGTTAAAAACGCAGCGACGCTTGTGTACGTTATCCTCCAATTTTTTTTTCTGTTATTTTTTACGCGTATTTTTTGTTGATTTTATCGGAAGTAAACATTTCGCGAGATTGAATTGTTACAAGGGAAAGTAGCGAGCGAGTCGTACGGACGGGCTGAGAAATGCCTGGGGCTTTCGAGCAAGAAGTTGAGGATAATATACAAACATAAACACGCGGGTGGAACACACTTGCTGGCGTATATACGTGTGGACTCGGTGTTGATACGAAAGAGAAGACACGCCTGGGGTTTCTTATAGAGCTTCAACGAAAATAACAGAGAGACGAGAGTCGAGTATTACGAAGTTTTATTACAGCGACCGCGCGAAAGGAAAGATATGGCTCGAAAGTATAAAAGCTTCGAGCCTCGAAAAAAAAGGCGAATTCACGAATGCGGAGGACGGGGGCGTCTTTCTCTTGTTGGTGTTTCAACGTGTGTAACGATTCCCGCGGGTACGTTAACGTCGTTGGCAATCTCATGAATGGATGGAGTCGGATATATACACGGGGCTCACACGCAAAATATAAAGACACGCCGTTCAACCGCGAGAATCGTCATTCCGCGTCGTCAACGGTCTTTCGGATTTTTCAAACCCTTTTTCCACCTCCTTCCTCCCTCTGTCTCGTTCTTTTCGCTTGTCAGCTTCTTTGTATCCTTTCACTAGCGAGGCATGTCGAAGTGAATTGTTTGAATAATTTATGTTCCCACACACGATCGGAATAACTCTTTGCATAAACGATCCAAACAAATCCTAACTCCCACCTCTCTCTTTTGCGCTCTATTCTCCCGAACGATTTTCGTTCTTGAGGAGGCGAGAACAAAAAGTGAGAAACGGTTCAATGTTTTTATTTTCCATAAATAAAAATAATGAAATGGGTTGAAAGAGTCACGGGAACAAATATCACACACGACAGGAGCTTTCTGCTCGATTTATTAACTTATCCAATTAAAAACAAAAAAATGGCCGGTGAAATGGAGACAACCGATTCGTGTTGAGAGAAATATGAAAACAGGCGAAATGCCTCTGCTGATGTCTATTGAGCAAAAAATATAAATAAAAGATAGAAAAAGGAAACAGGAAACAAAAATCGAAACTTGAATTTTCCATGCATAGGTGAGTATCTCGGCATACGTATTAAAATACAAACGAACACACGAAAAAAAGAGAGTAAAATGGAAAAAGGGACAGGCGGATAAAAAAGGGAGATAGCGAGAGAAAGCGCGGGTTGAAAACGTTACGCATTCTTTCGCGCGGCAACCTGCCAACGACAGTTCGTACCATTTTCATAAATTTTACGCCCGTTCGAGTTTACCTCGGCTTCTCCAACGTTGAATTCATCCATGTGCTCTTTTTTACCTCGCACACACGCGGGGAAAAAAGATTGCACACACATTCCGTATATCGTGTGTGCGGTGTCCGCCGCGTATGAATATCGTGCATTACAGTTACAATTTTTGCCAGTCGTTGTCTGGTCGCTAGCACGTTTTTACGAACCGATGAAATTGCTCCGCGCGCGCCTGCGACAGTTTTCAGCACGGTGCAAGATTCGCTCCAGTCAGTAAGTGATTACTGATAAAACTGAGAGAAGGATGGAAAAGTCAGAAAACCGTATGAGCAACGAGAGACCAAATATGGCCACATTGTAGAATTCCTTGTCATAGACGATAAAAAAAAATCGAATAAAACATGGGCGGTGAAAAATATTCAGATACCATAGTCTGCGACTAATGCATTTCGGATTTTTTCGAGCACAAGAATGCACGATTATTTTTTATTCCACAAACATTTCACTCAGCTGGGATTTTTTGAAATTTTTCAAGAGTCTTCGACATTGATCGTTAGATTATTCTTAAATAATAGGGTAGGGTAGGGCAAAATGGGGTAGGGGGGGCAAAATGGGGTACCCCAAAAAATTGGTGAAAATTTTCAACATTTTTTAATTTGATAAAATTTAATGCCAAATA
>JAPYYX010000532.1:0-70558 GCA_030522605.1 Cremastinae sp. B BG-2022a | reverse complement strand
ATCTTACTGTAAGTATACACGGCAGCGCCTTGACGCGAAGTTGCGCGCGCATCGCTTTTTTTCATTACTTGGCGTCAAGACACTGCCGTGTCTTTAGATCATCTATTTATGAATTGAAGCTTGCTTTTTTTGATTTTCTATTTTTTATACTCATATGAACTTGTGGGAACTCTTAGACGTTCAACTATTGGGACGTTTACCTATTAGTATAACTATTGGGACGCTCAAAACGCACACGGTACAAAGATAAACTAAAAACGAATTTTTGGATTTTACTGTACCGACAGAACTACTTCAAGTTTCTAAGTGTAAAAAATATTCCGAGAATTTGTGCAAAAATTTGAAGCGGACTCGTTAAATAATGGAAAACCGGTTTTTTTTTTATTTTCCAATGATGCTGTAAAGCATATGTAATCAGATTATAAAGAAAAAAAGATAAAAATAATCGTCAGAAAATCTGCTATGAAATATACAAAATCTCTGTATTTGACACTTTTTCGATTCCTTATAAAATATTACCTTCATACATGTGGCCACAATTGGCCGATCAGGATGACACAATGATACGTTATTTCTGAACGATTTGGCTTGCCGGAGCGTTCGTGAGCAGGAGAGAAAAGATCCAACAACAGTTCGAAGGATTTCGTTGGAAAGCTCGATAGACTGTGAGCGTGTTAAGCCAGGGAGAACGCATTTTCGTATCGCCATGTACGTGTATCGAGAAAATTGTCGTACCGGGTGGAAAGCCATTCACGCGGAGAATTTTCTCGGTAAAACCGACTTCCATTCTCGTGACGAAATCGACAAGGATCGCATTCACATCTCGCGATCGTTCTCTTTCAAATCATTTCCCGAATGGGAGCTCTCTGCACTTATCAAAAATTGCTCTTAAACTTCCCACGGTTTTACCCTCAAAAATATTCTGTCATTGATTTTCAACTTTTAAGATTATGAAAAGTATTGAAAATGTAATCCTACGAGCTTTTTGAATGCTTTTGGTCGAATAAAAGAATTTCAATGTAGATTTATTTTTACGAAAAAGATCCTTTACCTGAACTGAAACGTTGATATTATTAAATTTTTATTTTCAAAAAATTTCGACTTTTCAGGCGTCTGACTTGAAAATTTTTTCCACTGAATTATGAAAAGTACTTTGCATTGAAATAATCATATTCGGTTTCTCAGACATCTTACACCCAAGGTGCTGATATCTAGATCAGGATCCTGAAGTGATGCATCAATACTTTTTTACATATTACTTTTTTACTTTTTTGATAATATGTTAAAATTTTCATTAAATCGTTGAATGTAGGTTTTTGTATCTCTATTATTAGCAGAAAGTCATTTCAGTTTTTATTAATAATTCTGCCTTATATACAGAGAATGAGCTATCAGTTGCAAAACATCGGGAGCAGATGTCGTTTGTGGTGAAAGCATGAAGGTTTTTGGTTGTACAAGAAGGAAGCTGGGCCAGCAAGCTGTGTAACATTGCCCATTACATGAGACGAGATATTCCGGTAGCTATTTCGCGTCTCGGTCGAGGCGCACGCAATTCCTCTCTCTCCATCCCTCTCTCTTAACTTGCCCCATTCCACGTAACGGAGACTATGCAGACGTGTGTCATACCCATTGAAATTAATTCTGACGTTAGCAGACGTGATTTTACCGTCGAAAGCATAGAAATACGCTGAGAAAGGTCGAAATACACAGAGTGACGTCTGAATACATACGCACGTGTTCACATACCCTTAACTACACGTGAACATCATTAACAATAACTGAATACATCCAAACAACTAACATTACGTAATAATATCTAAAAGAGTAAAAAGCTGCCCAACCCCTAAATTCTCTGACCCGTTATGGCCTAACGTTGTAATAACGATACAAGATTTGTACGTGTTCGGTATAAAAACCAAAATTTCGTCGCTATGAGGATTTAACGAGTTAGAGAATCTCACTACAGGAATACTCAGACATGTTCAAACGCCCATAAATCCGGCCAAACATGTCCAACTAACTCCAAACATGTTTTGTCACGAAAAGTATGGAAATGCATAAAATAAACGATTGAAATAAATGAGTTAAATGTAAATATAAAATGTAAAAAGTGTAAACCCATATATGAAAATGATCCAAATACATGTAAAAGCACCTTACGCGGTCAGCGCTACCCAAACACATTCAAAGACATACCATAACGCGATGTACAACTAAACAGAAATACGTATACAACGTCAAACGTATCCAAACATAGTAACTTGTTTGGACATGTCCGAAGGTGTACAAATGCAGAGTCCGACATCCTGTCAAGTTCAAACGGATTCAAATACATGGATGGAAACTTGTTCCAACACACTCAGACCCATAACGTTGCACAGTTTCTAAATACATGCATGGCAAGGGGTTCCGACCTTGTTAACCGCTTCCAAACACGTACAAGTGCGTCTTAACACACAGTAGTGCGTACTATTACATAGAGATAGAATTCAACCGCATATATAGAAATGTTTCTTGTACCTGGTATAACTGCGCTCAAATACAACGAAAGCTTGTTTATAGATGTAAAAACACACATGCTACCACGATTATTCCTCGCGCATACGCAAACGCTCCTCCTATAGACGCAGGTTTCGTCACAATGGAGCTTTGTACTCGAAACATAATCGTAGCTACGTGTTATTATGTACGTTGTTGAAGGAAAATGACAAAAGTCGAGGGGAGAAGGGATGAGTGAAACGATGGAGAGAGCGCGAGAGAGATCGAATTATTAGAAGGAGAAACAGAGATAGAACAAAATAATATATGCGAGAGAAAGAAACCTGTAGAAAAAAGAGTAAAGTTGTTATTAAAAAACTTTAGAACAAGAGTGAGAAAGAGGCATTACAATTAGAAAAAGAGAGAAAATGACAAAGAGGTGGAACTGACAGACACAGTGATACAAAGACAGAGACAGAAAAGTAATCGCGTCACGAGCTTTCATGGGCTCGTAAATACACGACTTCTCACACGCGCCCTCTCTCACTCTCCCATTTATGTACATTTTCGCGCATATAATGTCATTTTCATTCTTCGCTTAATCTCCTACCGGATTACAAGGTGTCCGACATCTCTTTTCCCAGAGCTTTTGCTATTCGCTCTCGACGTCTCTTATTCTACGCTCGCCATCCCAGGATCTACTCGCGACACTTTTCACGTCACCGAGCTTTACCGAGCCCCGTCTTCTATCTCACCAGGAAGTATCAAGCAACGAGAATATATTATACGAGGATGTACTATGCGAGAAATAACGGCACGTAGAGTGTAAAGACGTGTTGCCTCGACGCGACTAGTTCACTGACGCCACCGCGGGGTGGCGCCGTTGTCAGACCATTTTACACCATTCGTCGATTTTCATTATTTTCTCTTCGAATTATGTTTTTACGTAGCTATTTTAATTTTCTTCATTTCAAGTATTTTTATTTCCTCGTTATCGGTATCTATAACGTTGAACACGTTTATTTTCGTTCAATTTTTTTATGCTTGTATCTTCTCTCTTGCGTTATTCATCCACCTTCTAATTCTCAATTTTCCAGTCGGCATACGGTTCCGTGTGTAAACCGTGCAGGTTGTGACGAAGAGTGAGAATGTGAAAGGTAGATGCCGTTTGTCAATAATCGCTCAACTTTGTCGGTCTCGTTAAGTTCCGTAAGCTATGAATATTCAACATGCGTTTATACAGGACGTGCACGAGCCAGAAAGGGGATGAAAATTCAGGATTTAGCGTACAATTCCACCCGTAAAGTTTTTATATTTAAATTCTTGTTTTTTTATCCACTATTCATTGTTTTTCTTTAGTGTTCAAGTTTTCCTTTCTTCCCAAACTTTCACCTTTTTGTCGAATAAGTAACTACGAGTTTTGCGAAAAAAAAAACTAAAAAATTCGAAGAAAATCGATCAAAGTACATAATTTTCTACATAATTCGACCAACAAGTTTTTTTTTTATTCAAATCAGGTTTCTTTTCGGAAGTATTATCATACTCGTTGTCATTCAAAATTCGCTGTCATATCCACAGTGAAAAGGGATGAATGGCCCTATCGTTCTCTCTTGATCTTTTGTTATCGGTCCGGCCCGTATACAAGCGGGAATAAAGAACTCGTCGATAGGAAATTTCTCCTTTTTTTGGTAACATGTATCTGGAAGCTCGAGGGCCAGAAAAATGTCCTGTCTTTTTTTTCTATCTAACTTTACATTTTCGTTTATTTTCTTTTTATATTGTATCATCCTTTTTCATTTCTTCGCTTTTTTCCCCTATCGATGTGTTTATGAGCATCTTGGCGTGTATATGAAAAATATATGTGAACAAAAGATATAGAGATAGCCTCGGATATACCCATAGGAACAAACGAAGCTCACCTGTGGTTTCCCCTCTTTCATTCCACAATAGACAAATCCCCTTTTCGATTTCCCCTCCCTCCTTTCTCCTTCTGTCTCTCTCCCTTCAACTCTCTTTTTTATTCCCTCACTCTCGTCCTCCGCACATGCTTGCAAAACAAAGCAACGAAAAAAAGAAAAAAAGAGCAAGAAATATCAAATCGATAAAACGCAAATGTGAGCCAGCTTCGAAAGAATAAAAAAATTGAGTGAAAACAAAAAAGGGGAAAACAGGTTCGTTAACATTTTTATCCCTTCCTCTATCCTGAGTAGTCTTGAAATATTTCTCATCGATTTTGGTAGGTCATAGAAATTTTCATAAAATTCGATGTAAATTAGAAACTTTAAAGCGGAATGAACCTTTTTTGTTGAAGTTGAAATAAAAATGAATAAAAATGTTAGATGAACGTATATATTTACACAAAATTAAATTGCGTTTAGTTTATACGCTTGATTTCCAATGATAATTGCTTGACTACTAATTAATATCACTAGTCAAAATTGCATAAAAAAAACTTTCTTTTTGTTATTTGTTTCGATTCCAGATAAATCTAAAATTTAGATTTGTTTTGAATCACATGAAATAAAGTTCCAGAATCCATCTGTACATGCACGTATTTTTTACAATGTTTTTCGAGAGAAGTTAAATTTGTTCTGGAACGAGAAATTTGGCTGTTTCGAGTGTAAATTAGCTTTTCCAAAATTTTCCCCGGGCGCGAGAATCCGGCTGGAAGGTACACGCGTGTTGAGGAGTGAAGGGAAGGGAACAGGGGAGGGGAATAGAGACTGGGATAAAGTTGCGGATCGATCGGAGGATTCCGTTGGGAAGCAAAACTGCGACAGTTTCTCCGACTGTCAGGTCTCTCTCTGCCATTGGCAATTTCGGGAAAAGCCGAAAAAACGAGGAACGTTTCTTGGCACCGTGAACGGTCAGTCAGACGTTCTCCCTTAATTCGTTCGGCGACGTCGTCCGAGACACTCCTTTTTATGTTTTAGCAGATTTCATGGATTCGATAAGAATGCCCGAATAAAAAGAGCGATAAAAGTGAACAATCCTTATATAAAAAGACAGTTCAAGTCTTGTTTGCTTAAGCGTGACATTTAAAAATTTGTTTTGCAGTTCAGCATATTATATTGCACTTGTCTAAAATATAAGTTTCGTAATAAAAAGTTCAACCATGTTCAGACAGATTTAGTGTATACCTGGGAAATAAATATATGTAAAAAATTCTCAATTTTTCATACGAAATAATGTCAAATTAAAAAAAGAGTAAACTCTGATAATTGAACAATTCATAATACATTGTTTCCATCTATCGTATCGTTGTGACATAATTTTAGCTACATCCTGTGATAACGATATCGCACTATGAGAAGAACCACAAATGCTAAAATGTAGATAAACGAAACGTTACAAGAGAATGGGATGAATAATGGCAACAATAACACGATCTTGATCTAATTCTTGAACCATTCATTATTTCAGCTTATTAATATTATTTTTAAATTTGGTCACGTTGTGGCGTAATTTTACCCACATCTCATTGTTCTGACCTTATCTCCCGTTATCTACAAAATGGACCACGAATGCTAAAGCCGATGCTGAAAAGAGAAGAATATCAAGATAATCTGCAAAACGGGGGGATGAATGAAATGTTGAAATAATATTCTGTTATCCTGTTGATTAAAAAAGCAAAGTCTCTTAATCCTTTGGCTCTTCAATTTTCAGTCTTTCAGCAATTTATTCTCATGTCTGGCAACATTTTTAAATAATTCTAACTACGCTCCATTATTCTAACAATATCATCCATTATCAATATAAGAAAAGAGCTCCAAATACTAAAGAGGATGTTAAGAGGAGTGAAGAATGTTAAGATAATGTCCAAAACAGAGATAAATGGAATGTTAAAGGAGGGCGAGAGAAAAAAATGGTAAGAAAAATCCAAAGTCGGAGAGGGAAGGAATGAGAGAGAGAGTCGAATCATAGATGGACGATTCTCTCGAGGAAATTCAGTCGCAAGAATGGAAAATAGGTGAATAGGAGGGATGTTTTTGCGCGCGTGTGTGCGCCTTTACGAAAGGAGAGAGAGAAGAGCGAGGAAAAGTTGGGTGGCAGCAGTTCCCGGTTATAGGGGTGGCTGGGTAAAGCTGGGTGCCCGCTGTGCTATCGATCTCCGCCCACCTGGAGTCCCTCCACTCTATAACCTTCTATATCTATCTATCTCTTTCTCTCTCTCTCTTTCACACTCATACCCTCCCCCTGCAACCCCCTCTTTACCTCTCTCTCCCATCGGACTCCTGGGGAACTCGCATTCGTTCCTCCTCTCGTAAAATCGTCTTCTGCTCTCCTCCGAGTGTCTTCTTTATCATTTTTCACTCTGGTCGCATGAATATTCAGAGAAAATAACAAAAAAAAAGAAAACGAGAAAATAATTTTTTTGGTCCAGTGTATTTTGGGGGTCGTTTGCGTATTCGATAGTCATTGGAGAATCGTTTAAAAAATGATTTGGGAATATCTTATTGAAGCGATATACTGCACATTTTTTGATAATACATGATTTTCGATTGCTCAACATTTTAGCAGAAAATGAGCTTGCGATAAACGATTCAACGAAATACTTTTCATTGCAGAGGGTGAACGAATAACGTACTTCAATTTGAAATTTCTATCGAATAATACCTACGACTACAAACCACTTTAATCTTGATTCAATTCGAGAACGATAAAAGAAAGTAATAATTTTAAATCGCTAATAAATACGCAGGAAAACTTGACAACGAAAAAAATTTAATTTTCCTTCAAATATGCAAAACGGGAGAAAGAGGATTAACAAACAAAATGAACTCAACACATTCTTTACTATATAATGAGAGAGAAACAGAGTACATGATACCAATATGAGTATGAAACAAGAAAGTGGAACAAAGAAAAATACCATACATGAAGATTAACGTTTGCATCCTCCTGGCACGCAAATATAATAAAAACTAAAAAAAGGCTTCGGGGGTTCGATAAAAGGAAGATCGTGGAAGTGGCGAGAGACTCGATGATAATGAAAGGAACACTTCGTTTATATCGGGAAGGTTGTCAGGGCGAGCGTAAAAAAGAAAGAAAAAAGAAGAAAACGAGAGAGAGGAGAGAAAATATCGCTCGCTATGCGTGACGCAAGGTAATATCTCGCGCGTATATACGAAAAAGGGGGGAAAAAGGTAAAGGAGGAAGAAACACAAGGGAACGGACGGACCAATCCAGAAATTACAGTTTTTCCCATCCTTACGTGGTCGCCCCGGATGTTGAGACTGGACTCGAGGAACGGGAAATAATGAAATTTCAATGTCCTCGCGAGAAAAAAAAATTTATTCGAAATTTTTTTCTGTATTACTTCAAACTGATTTTGCAGTATTTTGTAAGTATTTTCACATATAGTTTTATTCAAGTATTTTTAAAACGATATTTAAAAACGTATTTCAATATTGGCATATTTTCGGTATATTGCCCATACCATTGATTTGGACAGGGGAGGGGGGAAATGTTGGGGAGAAAAGCTCTGATCCCCCCCCCCCCCATTCAATTGCGTTGCTTGCTCTCTCCTTCTACACATGTTAAGACTCAGGCGTTACAATTTTAACAAATATGAAATTTTAAATCTCCATCCCAAAAAGGGCGGGGGTGAGGCGATATGATGGGTAAGCTCATCCCCTATCATAGTCTCTTCACATAGACACCCTTCAAAGATATAGAGAATCAACGTTTGTAATTTCGAGAGATGATTGTAATTTCGAGAAAAAATTTCGAATTTGGGATTGGGTTGGATTCGGTTAGATATTTCTTCTCGGGGTGGAGGAACAGTATCGAAATTGACCCCGGAAAACTTTCATATTTCAGCAATTGCCTTTCCTGGCTTGCTCCTTGACAACTTTAATCCTATGGCAGTTTGAATGGTTTCCAAAAAAAATGAAAAAGGCGTATGATTGTCGATATCGCGAATTTTTAGAAATGGCTGGAGTTTGAAAAATGGTTGGACGAAAATGTATTGCTGAATATATTTTAAATATAAGATGTATTTTAGGACAAAAGAGACGGTCACCAGAATTTCTTAAAATTGTGCTCCTCAATTTCAAAGAACGGTGCCTCCAATTTGGACTAGATTCTTAACATTTTTATACATCGCATAAATCTAAAACCCTGACAAAAAGTTAATATTAGGAATGGTAATCATATAAAAAAAACAATTTTTCATAATTATGTTACCTCAACGTGATTGTTTTTATCTGAACTTTGTTCTCCAAAGTTTTTTTCCTCGGGGTTTTCGAGACTTGAAATCTGTTGACTTGGAGAACGTAAATTTGATTAAAAAATGCAGGAAGCAGCGATCAGCGGTGAAACAGTGAGGAAAGGGGTAAAGAAACATAAAAAGAGTGTAAAAGGGGCGAAAAAAAGGGGAGAGAAGTGTTTAACGTTTCAGGAGGAGGCAAGAGTAAGGAATAATAGTTGGGCTCGCGTGAGCGAAAAGTCTGGCCAGATGAGAGGGAGAGAGAGAGAGAGAAGCGAAAAAAGGACGCGAAGGCCGTAGAGTTTCGCTTCATCGGTTTTAATGGAGCGTACAACGTTTATAACTCGTAGATGGGAATCTTTCGATACCTTTGGTGTACGAGTGCGAGAGAGAAAGAAAGCAAAAAAAAAACACTTCAGGATCTAATGCATAATAATAAAGCGTGCAAGTTTTACGTTTCATATACACACGATCGATTGCAAGCTCATTTTTTGCTTTCTTTTGCGTAAGGAATTTCCTACGTGGAAAATTCTTTGTTCTTTGTCGTAATGCATACAAATTGAACAATAAAATTCTCACGTTGTTGAAAGTTTTAAGCTTGCAAGCTTAAATGATGGAACGCAGAAAAGCTCTACTGAGCTTCCAATTTATGTAGTTTGTAGTTGGGGCTTCATTTTGCGAATCATACATGTACCGACATCTCAATCTGAACGTACAATATGATTATTTGTACATCGTTTATGTTTAAACAACACTGTATTCGTCACTTTTCAATACACAATCTCAGCAATAACATTTCTATTTTTTCAGTTTTTGAGAGTCTGCAAGCTGAAATAAAAAAATTAATGAATACGAACCACCGAAATGCCTTTCTCAGAGTTCTATTTATTATTCGTCTTCTAGTAGTAGTTAGTTACTATCAAATTCCATATCCCGTATTCATTCCATTACTTCCACAGTGTTTCTTATTTCTAATTCTCCCTCCTCTCTCCATCGCGTCTGCAGTGGACTTACGCCCTAACCTGTATCGCATCCGCACATGAGCACGAGAAAACTGCAGAAAACCCGTGTCGATACATTCGGTGATGTCTTTCGACGTTTAGCAACTTCGAAAAATTCAGAAAAAAGTCACCTCAGCGTTGACCCGGCAGTCGAAGAAAATTAAGGCCAGCTTACTCCAAACAATTTTGAAAAAATCGAAAATTTTTTTTTTCATAAATTGCTACTGTATACTCGTAGAAATAGTATAGAATTAGTCCCGAAGGATGAAGCTGGAATGGATATGTGAGTAAAATTCACTTTTTTTACGGTTTTTCACGAATAAAAACTTTGAACTGATTTTTCTCCGAACCACTTTTTTTCGCATGGATGGCACTCTCATTTCAAAACTATTGCACTTATCGATATGAACCAAACGGCATTTTACTCTTTAGATGTCTGTCTATGGCCTCAAGCAGAATCAAAAATATTAATTATTATTTAAAAAAGTTATAAACAATTAAAAGTAAAAAAATTCAAAAGTCCGCCATTTTGTTTTTTTTTTTTCATTGAAAATGTTTCATTCTGTTTGAGGCCATAGCCAATTCGATAGAGAACATGAAACCGTTTTGTTTTTTGCTATCAGATAATTTTTTCCAAGAAATGATGTCATCCACTACGAATCAGATGAGTTTCAGCAGCCATTTCAAGACCGCCATTTTGAAAAAAAAAATTTTTCAAGTAATTTCATATGTAAAACAATTGATCACTCAACATGTTTTTTACTATGAATAAAATGTATTGAAAAAAATTACGTTTTTTAGAGTAAGCTGACCTTAAACCGTCACCCATCCAAGTAGTGGCCGCGCCCAACGGCGGCGTAATTTGTGGGATCGTCAAAACTCAACATTGACCACAGGTCCACATCTGTCGGTTCTGCTGTTCGTCCTCTAATTTCCCTTTTCTTTGTAATGAAAGTTTACGAATCATAAAAAACTTCAGGAACTGATTCATAATAATGAAACTGGAAACTTTCACGATTCGTATTGTTTCGGAAACCGACGGAGTTTCGGGAGACAGTCGTTTGCTCTGAGCATTTCCGTTCTCTGGCAGTTCATATCTATTTGAACTTGGCGCTTCTGAAGATAGTGCTGTCATCTTGATTAACTCGCACGACTCTCGAGCTTCTGCGCTCTTCCTATGAATGAGCAGGAAAAGGTACTCAATCTTTAACGAAAGGCCGAAATCAGCACACACGTCATCATAATGATGAATCTATCATTATCTTCTCTCTTCGTTGCAAATTGTTTTCTTCATCTTCTTTAGAATTGAAAAATAGTTGACTGTAAATATTGAGTTTACTCTGCACACCCTCTTCCGGTTTTTACAGCGTTTTATGCTTTCTTTGCCCTCGTTTCATCATGCATGCCTTCATCATTTGGTGATGCCTTTTCTAGATATCTTGAAGTTATCAAATCTCGAGAGCTCCAGAAAAAATAACTTCTCGCTCAGCGTTGACCAGTCAGTCGATGCGAGCTAAGCAGTTACCCATCCAAGTATTGGCCACCGCTAACGCCGCTTGCCTTGTTGGACCACCGAAACTCAACACCAACCACGGGTTCACTACTGCCAGTTTATATAGTTGATTGTGTATTTCGAGTAATTTTCCACCTTTAGTCAACTATTCACCTACCTCTCTGTCTTACCAGTGTCTTAGATCGAAAACAAGATAAGATAACATAAATTTAAATGTAACTATGATAAGTATTGTAAAGTAATGTATGATGTTAAATGTAAAAATTGTACACAGTGAAACCTGGATAAATGGAATCACAAAGACTCACATCATTTATTCCACTTATAGATATATCCAAGTCCCAGTCCCAGATATCCAGGTTTATCCCACTTATCCAGGTTCCACTAAAACATGTTCCAGTGTAATATATGGAGCCACATGTAAATGTATCAACTGCCATGTGATTTTGATTATTGCCTAAGGTTTCCCAAAATTATCAATCAATCAATATCTTCGCGTGTTGAAAAAATTGCTAAAACTTTTGTAGATCGGACTCAGTTGGAGTCGGGACCTCGGTAAATGGAACACCTCTATAAGTGGAATACAAAATCTGGTCCCTTGAGATCCCACTTACCCAGCGTTCACTGTAGCTTGATCTCAAAGCGCGTGCATATAACAGAGCATAACACAGAACACATTTCCAAGAATAGTATTAACAACTATAAAAAATAGCTTTTTAGTTGTATAGAAATCTATTCAACTCACCATTGAAGAGGAAAACGGTTGTGCTTTGGCATTTCATCTTTGGTCGTCTTGTCGTCCCCTTCTTCATATTTTCGTATCATTCTGGAACAATAAAAATAGTAAACCTGTAATGGATATTTCAAACACGAAATTCGAGTGAAAGCTGGTAGAAATAATAACAAAGTCACAAGCAACATTAAACGCGAGTTATATTTATTTTTTAAGATCTGACTTTTCCATCCTCGTGAAAAAAAAAACATAAAAAAATATTGAAAGAAAAAAGAAAATTCTCGAGTTTGCAAAGGATCGCGATAAAATTTGAGGATCCCGCTCGTCCATTCAACGGGATTTAATTGCTTTGCGAGAGACTTAATAAGAGAGAAAGTCCTCTGAAAAAATGAAGGGGGAAAAAAGTTTTAAAAAAGCGCTTGGATTTTCCAACTTTTTTTCATCTCTCCTTTTTTTATGTTCAAGCTTCCTTCCCAACGTTGGTCCTTAATATCTCCCGAACTCTTTCATCCTCTCACTCAATTTTTCCTCTTCATCCTCCGACAAATCCGCCGTGGAGACACGCGCAATTAGCCTCCTCCTTTGTTTCTTCATCTTTTACTTCCTTTCACATTTTTTACTCTTGTCTCGATTCCACCAGAAAAGCCGGTATGAATTCTTTATCACTTTTTTTCAGAGCTTAATTTCATTTTTAATAACCGACATTAAACATATTTAAACACTTAATAAGATGAAGAGTTCGTAAATACTGAAAAACAAGTTAGACAATGTAAATAAGTGTACAATGAATAAGTAAAAAATGTAATTAACACAAAATTAAAAATAACGATTTTCGATTCGGTGAACTGCAATTGAAAATAATAATTTTTTTTGTCCTCCCAAGATCACGACCTGTTCAAATAACAGATTCCAACAATTCGCTAACACTCTGGCACCTACGAAAAGCTTTCGCCTTTTTCTTTCTCTGAGCTCCTCGACACTTGCGGTCCAGGGCCATGAGTTTGTGGTTTCTCGCTCTATATCCCTCGTTGCCCCGACTCTGCTTTGTCTTTTTTTTCACTCCTGACTCCTTCGATTTAGCTCTGAGTAATTATTTAAATTGCTCACATTTTTTTAATTCAAAGGAAAACGACGCTTCTATATATAGTAATTGTGGTTTTTGTAAATTATCAACCTGTATACTTAGTATATAGCGTTATACCATGGTACTGACTAGTACTTTATACTACTGGTTACGTTCATACTAGAGAGTACCGATGCACTTTGGTATAATTTAGTATTTATAAATTTTGCCACACGTTACTTTTTTATGGTGTCCGAAATTCAAAAAACATTCAGTAATAAAAAATAAATTCAAAAGAGAACGTAAAATACAAAAAAAGTGATTCCAAGTAGTCGGACTCAACGTATCGTCAGGCCGAAAGAACATTTCGTTTCCAAGAGTTTTGCCATATAAATGGGGTCCCCCGGAGCTCGATGATTTTTCGTAGCGAGTATCTTACAAGGGTCCAAACTCAATCCATGTTTCATTCTCCTCCCGCAGCACCCACGCCAGAATCGCAAAATTATCAACGAGGATATCCGGACGTGCGCGGTACAGGGTATGTAATGCGACGTATACAATTCGGTCATGGCCAGTCCGCAGTTTTTCACGAGAGTTCGTTTCGCCGCCAAAATTGCTACGAATGTATGTGTACGGACTCTCGGGAAGGAAGAATGAAGAAATACGAGCAGTATTCAAGGAGAAGACATTTTAGGGTGGAAAAAAAACACTTTTCTGAAGGCGGAACATTTTTAAAGGTTTTTAAAAAGAAGTAGGAAATTTTAAGGGTGAGAGAGACAGAGATGAGAAAGGACATTTTTCACAATGAAGAAAAATTTCAAGTGAAAGAATCAAAGTTTTCCTCTTGGCGATCCTAAGAAAGACGAAAAATTCGTGCATCCGAACTTTCGTTCAGACAATAACTACTTTAAAAGTTGTCGAAGGTCCTAAGGATAGCAAACGAAAAGAAAAAAATTCAAGAATTTACTAATTTAAGAAAAGACAAATCGAAATTTTTGAAAAATATCAGTTTCCTCTTTACAAACGTAAAATGTTCATTCGTAAAAAAGCGCATAAATGTTTTAGAGCTTTTTTAGGAATGAATTATACAATTCGCCCCCATAAAAATGATCCATAAAAATCAACCATAAAAAAATAATCTCATAAAATCTTTTTCTTCTTTGCGAATGATATTTTTTCGTTAGTACTCGAAGGATCGTTTTCTTTCTCCGACTCTCTAGAAATTCGATAAGACTCTCGCTTCTCCAGCCTTGAGGGAGAAAATCGAGTGAAATTTCCAAGCTTCCGATATTAATACTAACGTTTCCCTCTTTCTTGAGTGTTTTTTCTTTTTATTTTCTTTTTTAATTTCTTCTTTCTCGTTCTTCTGGCGAAATGCTCGCGAGAAATCCCATTGGGCATGCAATCCAGAACGATTGATTGCCTTTCTTCCTTTCCACCAATCTTGAACTGAAATCTACTAAAAAAAGGTAATAATTTGCTACGTTTCTTTTAGTTCTTTGTTTTCATTTTTGCTTCGTCATCAGTATCAAAAATAACATATCGGATATCAATTTTTATCTGTCTGATGCGTATCGAAAAAATATAAACAGTTTTATTTAAGGCAGGGGCAAAATGGAGTACTCAAGAAAATATTTCGATTCCACGAGTTTAAATATGCTAAATCTCTTATTTTTTAATCATAATCAAAGTAAAGACATGCAATTTTTAGCTGCCATCAGAAATTTTTTTTTTAATAAAATTTGTTAACTTATTTTTAGCTTGACGTGAATTTGGGGTACCCCATTTTGCCCCCCGATATAACTAAATTGTTTTATCAGGAAGTTAAAATATACATAACTATAATTAACTATAATGAAATGATTGAGCATAAAAAGTAATTTTTAAAAAAAGTTCTCTTCTACTATAAAAAATAAAAGTCCAAAACAAAATGAAACAATGTAACGAGATTGGAAGTCCGGATCTGACACAAAACCGTCTATAGCGAGCCCGGAATGGAAGGACGAATCGAAAGTTCGTTAGTGCTTTGAAATTTTCTCCTATCAATTGATTTTCTGGAATGCCGGAAGAAGGAGAGACGAGAAATTTACGCGTCCCCAAAATTTCAAGCAAGTTTAACTCACGCTTGGAAAAAGATTTATATTTATATATATATATATAAATATGTATATTATAGATATACGTAGGTAAAACGTACATACAAAGAAATGTAGTTCAAAAGCGTGCAATGTTCGAAGGCGAAAAAACTTTTAATTGGATTTGTTGATTTGGAATTCTCTTTTATAATCATTATTATTATTTTTTAATTATGAGTATAATTACGACTATGTAAGATACTTTGAATTGAAAAAAATTTTTTTTTAAAATCATTTTTCAGACAAATTTTTGCTTTCATCATAAAATTCTAATTTCAGAAAATGAGTGGCAAGTTCGTAAATTTGTTTATAATTATATTGTTAAAAATTATTAATTTTCGTTTAAAATATTAGAATATTATTGTTATTTATATACTTATAAATAAAAAGTATGATTCTATTTAAATCGTATTGAATGCTAATTGAGTTCAATCCGGAATCTTCCAATCCCTCATTTCGAGTTCGTGCTTATGCGTGAATATAACGCGAAAACGTGATGTGACCGAGCTATATTTACCTCGTCACATTTATCTCATAAATAAGCACGCGCTATTAGTTCGAATTCCATAAAAAATCGTCATTTTTAATTCACATTAATTCTTTTGATCCTCTCCATTATCTTGCTCCATAAGTCTCGCTTCCTTCGCTCGAAGTCACGTACAATGCTGTTATACTTTCTCAAAGTTTCACTTCTAAAGCGTGTGGTTGACACACATCTGTGGCTTGCTGGATTTCTAAATTATTTGCGACAAATCGCCGAAAATAATATTCCGTATCATATCTGCTCTATAATGATAACCTCTTTATGTGTTTGGGGTTTCGGGAAATATTATTAAATACGGAAAAAAATTTTTTTTTGCAATTATTGCTTATGAAATTGTTTTTTATCCTTCTAGCTGCCTTCCCTCTATCTAGTATTATTATTTAAACCAACTTCCACCAAATTTGCGTGAAAAAAAATTACTCCTCTCCCCGTTCTGGCTATGGAGGCGGGATTGTAAAGAACTACTCAAAAGTTTTGTAATTGCAATAGCATCTGTTCATTTGCCTCGGGCTCATAATCATGGCATCAGTGAACGATTCATTCATTTATTCCTTAATGATAAATAACTCGGGAACTACGTTAAAAAAATCTGAAAAATTTGTATCTTTATATTTAATGCTGTAGAACACCATTCCCAATTTTTATTAATTTTCCTACATAGTAATTTAGATAACCAGCCTGCTTAAGAGGAATGGCAACCCAAAAGTCATAGTCCAGTCGGGTTAGTCGAAAAAACGACTTTAAATTGCATTAATTCTAGGCCGCAAAATAATTGCACCCACCTTCAGAGGCGGTCAGTGAGAGGCTAAAACCAAAAACTCGATCATATTTAAGTGCCGTTATCTGGATTTTGAGGGTCAACGCTTTTTCGCTCATAACTTTTTTTATTTTTCACTTTACAGCAAAAAAAGTCAGGATAAAATTGTTATTTATGCAATTCTCCACACTTTATTTGTTGCGCATTTTTGCATACGATCAATATTAAGGTGATGTTCAAGTGTCATATATCGTGCAAAACCGAACTTGGCTATTTTCTCTGAAAATAAACATTTTTCGAAGAAAAAAAAAGAATCACGTTGTAGTCTTTTCATCAGAGAATAATGTGATTCTCTTGTTTTTTCGAAAATATCAAAAATCTCTGAGAAAATAGCAAATCTGTTTTGAATTAAACATCACGTAAGGGCAATGGCAGTCACGTGACCACCCAGATTTCGGAAATTTATCAATTAATAAATGAATTGCTATCAAAAAGCGGACCGTTCCCCTGTTCTTTACATCGGAAAGAATGTACCACCGCTTTTTTTGAGCTGAATTTTTCAATACTGAGGGAGAAATCCGTAGAGAAAAAATTTCACTCGCGCTGACCCCTTGTAATTTTTCTCTACGGATTTCTCCCTCAATATTGAAAAATTCAGCTCAAAAAAGCAGTGATGCCTTCTTTTCGATTCAAAGAACGGCGCCCTGGTCCAATTTTTGATGAGTATTCACTTATTAATTAGTAAGTATGTTATTTCCGAAATCTAGTAACTTTTGGTTTCCATTGCTCTTCAGTAAAAGGTACTTGATTTCGAAAATAACATATTTACTAATTAATAAGTGAATTCTCATAATTTTTTTTCAGATGAATTTTTTAATATTGAGAGAGAAATCCGTAAAGAAAAATCACAAGGGATAAGAGTGAGTGAAATTTTTTCTTTACGGATTTCTACCTCAATATTGAAAAATTCAGCCCAAAAAAGCAGCGATGCATTCTTTTCGGGGGGTCCTCTACTCTCTCGGCTGTTTTAATATTTTTTTACGGGCAATCCATTGAAATAATCAATCTCATTGTTTTTGTCTAATCTTTATTCACATTTAAATAAGCTTTACAAATTTTTTCAAGTCAAAATATATAATAGAAAAAAACTTGTAATAGCCGACAGGAATCGACATCAAGTAAAAAGGGTGCTTGACGGTGACCAAGATTGCGGCCGTTCTGCTTATCCGAAATCAAAAAATCAAACGGCATTTTAATCGTCATATTTGAGACTAGCGATTGAACTAAAGTGAATTTTAAATTACAAAAATTGGCTTTGTTATACACTTTTGAAAATTTTATTCTATTTTTTACTCATTTTTTCTTAAGTTTTTCGTTCGTAGAAAAAGAACTATCGAAGCAATCATGATAATTCTGATTTAATCACTGGCTTATAACATATTAAAGATGCTCTATAAATTTGAACAAGATCGGTGCAGTAGTTTTTGAAATATCGTGGTCACCGTTTCCAAAAATGGTGTTTCGAGAAAAACGCGTTTCGGAGCGCGGCGCTTCGTATACTTACTCCGTTCCAGGGCCGTAACTTTGTGAACCACTTCGAATATCGAAAAATCCTTTGGCACACATTTTCTACACATGTTGTAGATATGATTTATGAAAAAAAAAATCGATTTTTTCGACCCGAGAGAGTAGAGGACCCCCTTAAAGAACGTCGATACGGTCCAATTTTTGATGAAAATTCATTTGTTAATTCATAAACCCCTAATATACGGAATCTGGGTGGTCACGTGACTGCCGTTTCTCTTAACGTGCATCACGCAATAAGAATTTGCGAATATGTTAAAAGTGTGAGTGACACCGTGTCTTTTAAAATTCTTTCTTCGCTCTCGGATCTCGTGCTCTCTGTCTTCCGATGGTGTGCTGAGAAAGAGGGAAGTAAACACGAGTATAGAGGAAGAGTTTGCAGCGCCTGAACGAGATCGAGGAAGGAGCCCGTAGGGAATTGAAGCCACTTCCGTTCCAAGTACACGCACAGCCTGGCACGTGACTGCCTTGGTCAGCGTTTGGCAAGAGCAAGTGGAAACACGAGAGACAAGGGAGAGAAAGAAAGAAAAAAAAGAAAGAGTGAAAGAGAGAGAGCGAGAGGTGGAAACATTCTTAGAATACGAAAGTGAGCCCGGGGCAAGGGGGAAAGCGAGAAAAAAGGAAGGAGAAAAATAACAGAAAAAAAGAAAAAATAAAAGGAGAAGAGTCCCGCCTCAGGAAGAAAAGTCTTTCCGATTATAAAAAAAGGAAAAATTAAAGTTTTCCAAATAACGATTCCTTCGACGTGCATTTCCGATCAAAAGGAACTTTCGAATTTATTGCATAAAAAGAAAAAGCTGGAGATTTCGCCCCTTCCGAATGTCAATGGATGTGTGAAATATTGCACGGAAATTCAAAGAGGCAAGACGAAGTTTCCATCTCTTGAATATTGTTTTTATTGTAATAGATTACGAGAACTTCGCGCTGAGAATATTATTTTTGTTTTGAGATAGGTTTGGTGGAAAAGGGTAGGAAAAGTTGATTTCTCAGTATTGTGTAGATTTGTTTGTTGGTCTAGTGCAGATTAAATGTTTGCTTATGAATTCTGTCAACATTTTTTTTTTCGAAATGTGTTTCAAGTACCGTAGCAGATAAAAAATGCAGGATAATTATAAGCAACCCACTCACAGTTAGTAAAAGTGTATGATATAATAATATATCACATTCTTATTTTCAATTTCATGGAATTTTCATGGATATTAAAAATTCATAATCACAAATTTTCAGGACAATCTCAATAAAATTTTAAACCCATATGGGGCTTCGAAATAAGAACAACATCCCTGCTCAAAATTTGTCTACTCAACAATTCAAAAAAACAATATCCAATCTGTATAACAATATCGAGCAGACAAATTTTGAGCAGAGATATTGTTCTGCCGTATATTAAACATGAAAATTCTCTGCTTTTTAGTGTCATGTCTGAAAAATTGATTTAGATAAGGATATATTATTTAGATAATAAATGCTTGCTTTTTAGTCTTGTTAGCGAATTAATATTGCATTGTCATGCACAACCGTGGTACGTTGGAAGTTTCAAGACTCTACCTCATCGGGAAGTTGAAAATCAATGAGAAAAATTTGTGTCGAATGGACACGAAAGTGAGTTAATAAAAGCGTAGTAAAAAGACGAAAAAGTACCAATAAGGATTCAATATTTTTAAACAATTAAAATTAATATACGACGATGATACCAATTTAAAGATATCACATAAGAAACATGAGTGATTAGAATTGCAAACATACTGTGTAAAATAAATTACTCATTGTCAGATATAGAAGAAAACAAATAGAGCATTAGGAAACGAAATAAATTTAATTGTCACATTTCCAAGGAGAACATCGTTTACTTTTTTTACAGTGGTAAATCCGTGAATATGGAATCTCTGTGGATTAGTAACCAATGTCTATATCGCAGTTTGCTAATTAACCAATTATTGGGAGAGTCGAGTTTGCTGGGAGCGCAGTTTGTCAACATGTGCTGCTTTCTCGTGCTGTCACGCCCCTTTCCGTTGTACAGTCAACCCTTTCTTGACCCAGCCGAGGTAAAATCCTCCCTGCAAGCTTTCTCCTTATTGTTCCAATCCCTCTAAATTACTGCGCATGCAATTTCATTTTTTGTCAGCTTCTGCGTCAACATATTTTCTTCAATAAATCATTCGTTTTCACCTGTTTTTGTAAAGTCAGCATTCATTTTTTTTTAATGCAACAAATCGCAAAAAATATTCTGTACTTGTATTCTGTGTATTGAATTTCTAGTAATATTGGATTCATAATAAGACATAATATGTTAAAGATGTACATACAATGTTGAAAATATAATAATTGTAAACAATAATGAGCTTAAATTAGAATTTTTCCAACAAGATTATAAAATTTAAAAAAGTACGATTGAGCACGAAAATCGCAACGTGTTTTCATTTGAATGAGTTGTACGAGGATTAGCAATTAAATGAGTATTTGCACGTGAAAGTGGAGAAACGAGAAAAAAACAGAGATAGAGAGAGGGAGAAATGTATACGAAAGCACGCAAACATTTTCCACGTGTTAATTACGCGAAGCGTCGTTCCTTCGTACAGGACAAACCTCCATTTTAATTAATTCCAGGGTGGCATAGAAAACGAGAGGGAAAGAGAGAAAGTACATGAGAAAAGAATTACGCACAGACCAACAACGAAAATAGCAAGTAAATTTTTTTTTCTTTTTTTCACTGTTGATGAATTAACGTTGGGTTCTTATTAATAATGAAGCGATTCCCTTGAAAGTCCCCTTGGTACAAAAGAACGGAGAAAATAGTTGTTAAACACGCACGGATATCGCTAATTATTTAAATTTTCAAAAAACAAAAATAAAAGTTCGTGAAAGGATTTTCTTCTCCAAATTTGGAAAAAACTGAAAAAAATATTAAAAATTTCAATTTTTTAGATTTCTTCATAGAAAATTTTTTTTCATGCATTAAAAAAATTAGTTTTGAAGGTTTGAAAAGTTACCATTTGTCGATAATAAGAAAATCTGTTTTGTCTTCCGTCGGCAATGTAGAAACCCAACTAAAATTTGACTTACCAACAAACAATTTCATTTAATCCCTATTCGGTTATCAAGAAATACGCGTCACGGGTATTTTTCACTCATTTCCATGTTCCTGAAAAAAAATTTGAGATTCGCAAATTTTAAAGAGAAAAATTTGTTGAATTTCTATTTTTAGCAAAATTTCTACCTTATCGACAGCCAGTATATGAAATACAAGATTTGTACGTCTCCCTATCGCAGACGCTTCGAAACTACGAAAAAGAACAACGAAATAGAGAGAGGGATAGAAGAAAACAGCTCGCCCGGCGAAAGTGCGCACAGATCGATTCGAGGGATAGAGAGAATTTTCTTCGTGCGGTAGCAAGCCTGGTCTTTAGACACATGTACCGCATTGTTTATACCCCGCAACAACAAAAAACATTTTCTCTACTAATAGAAATAGTAATGAATAATTAATTTATGTAATGACAATAGTATCCGGAAATTGTACACAGAAACAATATGAACAATAAAATATTAAGTAATAATAATGTATGAAAAAAAATTGTAATAACACAAATATAACCGAAGAACAAATTGTTTCGAAAAATCGTTGTTGAGAAAGAAAGAAAAAAAATATTTATAAATAACAGTGGGGATAATAAGACTGAAAAAAATGTAAAAAATAATCGATAGTGCAACAATGATTAAAAATAAATTCGAGAAAAAATTTTTCTTTCGAGAAAGTTGAGTCTTATTTAAAGTTAGTCTTTTTCATGTTGTTTTATTCTCTAACACCTTTTTGTAATTCTCGACGATCTCATACTTTATTTCTTTTTTCGAGCGTCTCCTCGCGTCCTTCCTTTTTTTTCTTAATTCTCCGTTTTTTATTTTCATTATTCCGCGATAACTTTCGAGCTAACGATCGAACTAAGAATAAACTTTAAAGCCTGTAACGACGGGTGGATAGAAAAAGCGCGTTCGAAACAGAAAGAGAGGGCGCATGGGGGGGGGGGGGAAGAGAGACCGGACGACGGTTCGATACGCGAGTGCAACGGAGACGTAAATAGCGGAGAAATTGAAAGTGCGAGTGAGATAGTGATAGGTCGTAGCTTATGCTATCTAGAAGATCCGCTTAGGGCTTGTACAGAACAATTTTCATTCTTTCCTTTCCCACATTATTTTTTTTTTTCATTTTCCTTACCCCTTGCTCACTTTTGTCGCCATCCATGTGCATCGTTTCTCATTATCTTTTGCAGATTTTCTAATTAAACCCAGGGAAAGAGACAATAGGAGAAAATATAGTTTAAAAAGCGTGGTGAAAAATGATTATAACTAAGCTTTGTAATTCTAAAAATATTTTCTGAAAGTTTGTACGATAAAGATAAATTCTTAAAAAAATCATTTTCAAGTATATCGAAAGATTTTAACAGCTACATACGGATGAAAAGAAATTTAACAATAAATAAGACCAATAAAGGCTAGTTGAAAAAATTATTATTAAGGAACGTAATAGAAAAAATTTATAAATAGAAAAAAATCTCCTGAACAATTTTTATATATTAAAATAATTATTACTTCAAAAGAATAATATGCTTACTAATAAACTTTTTAACTATATGAACTATCATTGAGCACTATACTAATTCGACTTAAAAATGGATTATGTATATGATAGTATTGTATAATAAAATGTAGTAAAGAACGTAATGGCAAAAAAACATGTGAATCGCGTGTTACGATTATAATTAAATATGACAGTTGGCGCGAGATCCAAACACGAGTGTCTCGTGACCGGAGAATTTTCGTGGTAGCGAAACGTCATTGTCGAAACGGCGACGACAACGAGGAGAGAGAAAGGAATGAATCCCGAATGAAATCGCTGATACGATAATCTCCGGAATCAGGTCGATAAAACATGAGAGAAAGAGAGAGAAAGAAATTTGATCAAGAACACACTCGACACAAAAAAATGACATGATTTTTATTTATTTATTTCTTGCCGGCTTTTATTAAAAATATCATTTTCAGTTTAGATGGACCAAAAAATTTTTTTTTCTTGTCAAAGGTAATTTTTTTAATACAACAAAATTTGAATATGTATTTTTTGACGGGGCAATTCATTTTTTGAACTTTTTTTATTCATAAAGACGAAGATTGATACGAAAAAATTAAATAAATATTCGACTCGTAATTCGAAACTCAGCTCAGAAATAATTGTTTTCGTGTTGAATTTCTCTGTCTCTTTTTACCTCTGATTCGAGAAACGAAATTTATTCGTCTCTATAATAATAGCATAAGATTCACCGGGTAAAGGTGTCTAAAACTAATTTTCTCCTACTCTGTCCCGCTCGCCGTGTACTCCGGATTTGAGATTAGAGCACACGAAATTCCTTTTATTCATCGAAATAACCTGATTCTCCCAGGCCTCAAATTATATAAATATTCTGAACAATTATTTCTAAATCAGACGAATTTGAAGCAGGTAAAAATAACTATATTTTATCATCCCTTAATTTCATTTTACGAATTTTCAAATTCGTGTCCTTACAATTATTGTTGCAAATTTTTTAATCCTGCATAAAAAATTTATTTTTCTCCGACTGGATCCAAGTAATTATTTTTTCAATTATTTTTGACACGTGCTGTATGAGAAGCTTTATAATAAATGGTAAAAAAAAGGAACAAGAATAGTGAAAAGCAGATAATAGAAAAAGAGAGAGAAAAAGCAATCTCGACGAGCAACAAAAGTTTCCATTCGATAAAAAACGAGCAAAACAAAATAAATAAATAGCAGAGTGGGGAAAAAAAGGAAGCGAAGCAAAGTTAAAGCAAACCGGACGCATCCCGTCAATGTAGATAAATTTGCCAATACCTGATATTCGATAAAAGGAATGAGAAAAAAAACAACAAGAAAATAGAACGGGGCGTATTTTTTTGTTTCCGGACAAGTTTTTCTTCCGTTACGTTTAGAAAATGTCAATAATTTTTGTCACCTTACGACCCAACGAAAATTAGATTTTAAAAGCTCTCATTATATAATAGTATAATAAAAAGCTCTCATTAGATAAATAGTAATGAAAAAGCTCTCGCTGAATGAATTTCACTGAAGAGCTTTTCCTTTATTAAATATCAGAGCTTATAATCCTTATCGATAACCAATTGTAGTTTTAATTCGTTACCATATATTTTTGAAGAATTTGGAAAACTATGAAGCGAGTGGTGCAAGATCGAAATCGATCAGTTAATATTAACTATCGAATTATTAAAGTTCAGTATTATCAATGACAGTAAGTAAATATTTAACAATTATATATGTGAAAATAAACTTTATAAATAATTCAATAATTATACATCAATAATGAAAAAAATACTATAATCCTTTATCTCGATTCTTAAATGTGCAAATTAACGTACAAAAACTTTTTTTATCTCTAATCTATAATTTTATACTATTCTTGTCTGAGAAATGGTAAATCGTATATGTACGTGTAATAGCTTTGCATACAACGCTCTCCTGAACTTTTGATAATGAACTATTATTGTATGAGCTGTACAGATGCAATTAGAAAAAGTTTCTTTTTCATTAGACGTTAGTTTTCACTTTTTTTATGTACTATGTCATTGTTATTGATGTTTCTTATGAGAATGCAGATCTATAGATCTTTATACTTTCTTCTTACCTCTTGCAGAAGTTTTTTTTACTATGGTATAAATAAACTAGTGAGTGTCTTTCAAGTTTTGTCGTTATCGTTCTTTCTTCATAGGTCTCGAGCGAAAACAACGATCCTACGTTCCCTTACGTGATAGGGATAAATTGGTAATGTTGAAGCTATAGAACAAAATGGTCAGGGGCGCGTAAGGACCGAAAAGAACGAAAAGCTCGACGAATGTGACGCTTGGAATTTTTTTTCTTTTTCCTAATTTTTTAAACTTAAACTTCTTCATTTGTTTTTTTTTCCTTCAACGTCCTTCTCTATATCTCGCTTTCGCCTTACACAAGAGTGTGTGCAAGCTTTTATTGGCTTCCATCTGGCGAGAAAGTGGAAAGTTGCGACGCAGCGCGCCGCAGTGCTGAATTTCGTCCTTTTTTCATCTCCTGTATACTTTTTTTTGCTCCACTTCTGTCTCTATTTTTCTATCTCATCTTCCTCCTCCTCTTGTTTTCTTTTTGTCCACTCTTTTTCCAGAACTCCGCAGCTCTGGGTTCCCCCGCTATCGAATCAGGAGACGAATTCGAAAATCGAAAAAAATGAAAAATAAACATTTTTTTAAATTTTAAATTTGGAGAGAAATTTTACCATTTTCGTTTTTTTTTCATTATTTATCTGAATATTTCACCAAAAAATCAACTGAACAATTTTTGTGGATCGTTGAAATATAAAAAATTGAATAAAGTTTGAACAAATGTGTTTTTTGGAATTAAAAAATGTTCAACAAATATATTTGAATAATAAAACATAATAAATGAAATAAATGTTGAATGTGAGAAAAGTTGAATGGGAGGCATAACAAGGGCTAATTAAGAATCCGTACGATCTTCTCTCCATTTTCTCTCTTCTCTTAACTCGTAAGATGAAGAAAAAAGGAGAGGAAAAAACTAGAGAAACAAGACATTTCTTAAAGGTACACGGCTTTTCATCCCTCTCTCACTCTCTCTTTTCTTTCTGTTTCTGTTTCTTCTTGCTGTTCGTGTTGGTTAATTCAAATTCTCTCGCAAAGTGAGCTCGAGACTGGGCAAATTTGCAAGACTGCCTGGGGCAAGGTTAAGCACCGTGCAAGCTTGAAAATTTAAGCTCAAAAAAAGACAAAAACTTCAAATTTTTCTATCCAAAGCAAAATGAGAAATGTCGAAGGAAAACCGTGTGTAGAATAAAAATGCGGTAGAAATGACACTTTTCAGGACTGTATTAGAAATGTAACGACGATAATCGAGATATTTTTACTACTGCCATTTTTTAAAAAAGAAATTATAAAAAATTCCGTATTCACAAAAAATCAAATTATTTAATTCAGACACTTTATCCCTCGAAATAATTTTTGCATGGTAAAATGTAATACAACAGAAAAAACTTTATTTACTTCAGTAACACAAAATTTCTACTATATATTTCCTTCTCACGATAAATTATAAAAAAGTATATCATACAGCATCATTGCAAATAAAATCAAATAATAATATTATATATATAAAAAATGTATGATTATAGACAAAAATATGATATAAAAGACAATAAGGAAAAACTAATCGTTTTTCGTCGAACTGTTAACTCGAAGATATTTTTAAATCATTTTTGTTCTGTATAAATAGAAAAAAAGCTATAAGTAAAATTTGAATCAAAATTAGAAAACAATGACGTCGGGGATTTGTTCATGAGTTCTCGAGGGAATAATCGGTGCGAGAGGAAAACAACAAGAGAGAAAGAGAGGAATAGGCAACGTGACGAGAATTGTCGACGAGTCGCAATGATAATATACACACACGGAATTGCACACAAAAATCTAATATGCAAGCAGCCACACGAGAGTGTACCGCGTATATACACGACGATTTACATTTATTTATTTCTTTGGTATATATTTTTTATATACATTTATATATGTCTCTAAGTACATTATATACGTTCATGTTGATGTATATAAAAGCTGATGATCGCCAGACACGTGAGTCAATTGTTCATTTATCATTATATTGTTACTGTTATCATTATCATTGTTTACGTGTTTAGGCGTTTCATTCTATATTTGAGCTGTTCGCGTTTCTCTTCGCGTTAATGACAAGTAATATCGAACACGTTTTTCAGTTTTTATATAACTTTCCATTAATTACGAAGTTTTAGTATACTTTAATTAATGGTTTAATAGTATTTCTCTGTTAAAAACAAGGGATTGAAAAATGTGAAAAATTTATTATTTGACAAAGACAAAAATGTAGCGAATGTAAAAATACATTTTTTTTTTAAACTTTTATTCTGCTTAGTTCTTGATTCAACTTCATAATTCTTGTTATACGTAATTCAAGTTATGCGTGAAGCCTATACACTAAGTATAGGCTTCAGATATGTATGAAGTCACTGGATTCATATCAATACATGCGCAAACGTGAAACAAATTAATATTGAAAGGTAAATATTTTTTTGTTTCTTCTGATTGTGAGACATATGGGAATATTAAAATGTGGAAATCACATCTAAAATTAGAACAAAAAAACTTCCTGGTTTGACTAGCATGAATCGGCAGAACATTCTTAAAAATTTGTATATCTTTATAGTTGTAGTGTTTTTTTTTCTTCGAGTTCCTATAATAATTGGGCCACTGCAATTCCATTAAGGTATTTGGTAAGCTCAAGTTTTGTATGCTTTCAATTATTATGACAAAAAAAATTAGAAATTGATATAAAAAATTTCGGAGTTCTTCACTGATCGAATTTATTGATGGTAGACACGTGGAAGGTTGTACATTTCTGATGAATTTGTACCCCAGTGTAGGGAAAGTGTGTTACGAGTGTGAATTTAACTGTGATTTTTTTCGTAAACGGATGAGCTACTCGATTTGAAAATTTTTAGATGTATGATTATAAAAATTAGAAGTAAACAAAATTTTAGCTAGATTATGCGTGATCGAGTTTTTACGAAATCACGTGACCACCCAGATTTCGTATATTACGGATTTATCAATTAATAAATTAATTGTCATCAAAAATTGGACCGTATCGCCATTCTTTGGGTCGAAAAGGATGTATCACCGCTTTTGTAAGCTGAATTTTTCAATATTGAGGGAGAAATCTGTAGAGAAAAAATTTCACTCGCACTGACCCCTCGTAATTTTTCTCTACAGATTTCGTTTCTTTGCTTTTTCCTTTTTAAGGAAAAGAGAAAAAGGAAATGTTTACAAAGAAGGTGCTAAGTAGAGAAGTCCACTAACAAAACTATTAGTAGAGCAGGTATACTGTAATACTACCGGATTAAGAATAAGAATAAAAACAATTAGACTAAAAAAATGCATGTTACCGAACTATTTTTTCATAAAAACGCGAATGAATACGAAAAAACGTGAAAATCTCTCGCATGTGTCGACGCCACGAATGAAAACAGCGGATGAAGAAGAAGACAATTGATCAACTTTATCTTAAATATTATTTTTTGACAATAATTTTCAGTGGAATATTTTAAACTGTAGTAACCATTATTTTTCCTGTGATCCAAAACGGAAAAAATAACTTTTTCGAAAATATTTTACACGGTCTGTCATTTAACTGGAGAATACTTGATCAACCATCTAAATAACCTAAAATTATCGAAATTCATATTCCTAACATTTCTTTACATAAGAGTTCTTTACATCGATCATCTTGGCGCTACATTCGATCATTGCAAGTCGCGCATGCAGCTCTGCGCACCTTGTGTTAATTCTCATGTATGATTTTCTTTGCTTGTACTATTCGTGAAGTAGGTAATGAAGCTGAAGACAAGAATATAGGAGGAGCAATCACAAGGGTTGCAAGACCCTTCGCGTATTTTTCTATAGTGTGGTGGCCATCACATATGTGTTCCTTCATTGTATTTTCCGCAACTAAAAAACTATATTCCTCGAACCCCTCTTAAATCAATCAATACACATTTTTTTATCTATGGGCCTGTGATACATTGACCAGTCAAAAATCGATATCTTTGAATCAGTATGGCGAGTACTAAGAAACACCTCAACATGACATGGTCATATTGGTTAATGGTACATCTTTGTTTATCGTAACAAAAATCAGCTTTGCGCAAATTTAACAAAAAATGACATTTTTAATCGAGTATGGCAGACATGAGGAAAAAAAACCTTCAACCCTCAACGCTGAAACCCAAACCGTCAACCCTCAGCGCTGAAACTTCAACGTCGGACCCAAACCCAAACCCTAAACGCCGAACCCAAACCTTGAACCGTCAACGCTGAAACCTCAACGCCGAATCCAAACCAACCCTCAACGATTGTAAGAGTTTGAGACGCTGCATCGGTATGGCATTCAACTCCTTCATACTTTGGTTCTCGAATCTACACGCTAGAAAAGAATTACCCTTGCGCTCATGTTTCAAAGGGGTAGCTTTTTTCAACATTTTCAACAATCTCACAGCGTGAAAACTACACGCTAGGGCCGCCTTACTCGGGTTTCCTTTTTTTATATAACACTGGCCAACTTCTCTGAAAGTTTCAGTCTTGCGAACGTAATACGTCGTTTTTCTTGCTGGCTCTCGGTCTAAGATGCAAAATGGATTTACTGTTTTCTTGGAGGTTTTTGATATTTTAGAAAAAACAAACGAATCACAAGAGTAGCCAGACCCATAATTTTCACGAATTTTTTTATGTTGTGGTGACCGTCGCAAATTTCTTTTATTATTGTATTCAAGAACTAAAAAACTATAAATCCCCCAACCCCTCTCCCCGAGCATGTGATTACAATCTGGATATTCACTTTTTACCTTTATCATTTGATTTTTATTAAAACGCTTTTTATCAATTTCACCTATAACTATGTATGTAAGCAAATTTTGACAGTCGAATTGAGTGATGCTTAACCCTTACGAGTGCAAGAAGAACTGATGGTGATGATGCAAAATGGATTTACTATTTTCTCAGAGATTTTTGATATTTTAGAAAAAACAACCGAATCACTCTGTGATGGAAAGTGAACATAGTAATTTTTTTGTCTTATTAAATTGTTCATTTTTAGAACCGACAGCCGTGGGCCCGATGTTGAGTATCAGCGGTCCCACATATTACTGCGGTTGGACACGGCCATTTGGATGGATGACCGCATAACGAATCAACGCGGAGCACGAGGTGGTTTTTTTTTTGACAATGAGGTTTTGGAGGCTTGACAACTTCAAAAAATCCAGAGAGAACAAATCTAACGTCATGGGTTTTCCGCGGTTTTTCCGTATCCATGTGCAAAGTCGTGCAAATGCGATACAGGAGCCGGATTATGTGCACGATCGAATTCGATCAATAGACTTCTTCGCGGTTTCTCTCTTGCTAAAATTTTATGATTCGTGGTTCACTGTCCACAGTATGTTCTCAAAATCATAGAATAGTCATGTTGCAGAATGGCATCTCGAAGCAGTTTAAAAAGTCGATATCGAATTCCATAATCCACCTCCAGGTTAGGATGTAAATTAGATGCGGAAGCAATTTGGTAGAGAATAATGAAAATCGGAATTGTAACTAGAAATAAAAATGCAAAGGCAAGTGCTGAACGTAGGAGATTGAGGTTTTTTTTTATTTTCAAAGAATATAGAATAGTTTGATTTCGTAATATATAGGACCCTCATGCATCACTTTAATCCAACTTCTGACCATCAATTTGAAATTTTGCAAATACGTGCAGTGACAAATACGAATGACCATAGAATAATTCAATTCCATCGAGCTGATTTGATGTGATAAATGCTTGTTTTTAAGTTTTTTTCGACTATACTTACATAAAACTTACAATAATATTTCGATCTGCATTTGAGCATCGCGTTATAAAGCTTGAATAAATAAATTTTAAATAACTCTAAAAACAGAATCTCGCAGAGGAAGTGAGGATAAAAAATTTAAAAAAGAAAAAAAATAGCAAACACAGGACGTTGATAAAAAGGCTCATGGCATGCATGATTCCTCGAATCTCTCATGTACATATGAGATTTCTTTTTCACATTACACAACATTTTATCATCACTTTCATTCCGTGGATGACGAGACGAAAAAGTTGACGAATATTGCTTCCGGCTCAAAAGGATACGAAAGACAGTTCAGTAAATAAATAAATGTACATTAATAAATAAAGAAAGAGTGAATATTAGATAAATATACAAATAATTTATAACAGATTGTGATATATGAGAAGCAATTGGGGGCGGAAAAAAATACAGATAATGGAAAAAAAATGCAAAAGGAAAAAATCTGCAACGATCGATTCGAGGATGAAAATAATTTTCAAACGATCGTGACGTTCCCTTTTTCCTTCGTAGCGGAAAATTTTTTTCACGAAGGGGGGTGGGGGAGGAAAGAGAAAACGCACGGAATTCATTTACACCTATAAGAGAGGGGTTTTCCCTTTTTCTAAACAAAAATATATGTATAAAGATAAATGAGGGAAAATAACGCGACCTCCGTGGAAAAAAGGTCACGTGGAGCGTCAAAGTAAAAGGGAGGAGAATTTTCCTTTTTTTTAATCTCGATTACGTCACACCCACGTGTACACGCATTTTTCAATATTTTTTCCGATAATGATCCATCGATAATTTATAGTGAAGAATAATATTAATTAATATTTATGTGTTCATGCGATATTACTAATTTGTATGTATATAAAAGTGACATAATTTTTCGAAAATTCATGTCTCCCAAACGGTTTAAGAACAAGATTTTAAAAAATCAGTCAAATTAGTTGAAAATAATGTTTCTCATACATTTTTTAGAAAATAAATTAAGTACAGAAAATAATTAAAGTATTTTTGACGAAGTTATGATTATAAAAAAAATAAGTGGATTTTTTGAAAATGTGCGTGGATTTTTTAAAAATGTGCATGCATTTTATGATTTTCTCTTGATTGGCTGGACAAAAAAATGTTCAAATAATCATGGAATCTTTTTCAAAGAGTATAAATAAGCAGCCAATTGTGAGTAGATTCGGAGGTATAATTTTCAACAATAGAGACATTTAGCATGCCCCATATGATAGCCCAGTTAAACGATTCACAGTTTTCACACAAAAATGTAATGATGAACACGTTTACAATGTTTAAAAATTAATTAAAAATCCTTCAAATTGAAAAACTTGACGTAAAACAATTTTGAAATTAAAATGTCACGGTAAAAATGTTTTCATTTCACAAATCCACCATGAACAATATGAACATGTTCGCGATAAAAAAATTCACTGTAAAACATGATGAAAATTTAGAAGTACACTAAAAAATATTTTCACTGAAAATATTACGATTAAATGTATTTAAATATAATTTTTGTCGCATATTTAACAAATTCGCCATGAACATGTTCGCGTTAAAAAGTTATCGCTATAAAAAACCGTTTACGATGGAAAATTGGCCATAAAAAAGTTTGCGATGAGAATGTCATGATAAAAATGTTCACACGTGATAAACTGACTATAAAATTCTTCATAACAAAAAAAAAATCGCCATAAAGTGCTTTACCCTGAGAAAAAATCTTCGTGATAAAATCATTCATGGGTATGACAAATTGGATTAAATTTAAGGTTTTTTTTTGCGCTCACCGAGATACCAATTTTTCCGGCGATTTTCCGAATCCTTGCTCGATGGAGGGAAAGAAAAGCTCGGGCTCGCGTCTCTCGTGTGGCCTTGGACGGTGAAGGACTCGTGGGCGGCGAGCAGCCGGAGTGGGTGCGAGCCAGGATCTCCTCGCGTAGCCCAACAAATACACACGCACGCATTCACGCATCTTCAGACCGTAAACACTCGACTCATTTAAAATTTTATCACAAAGGGACTGAGACTAAAATTTAAATGGTCACATTTTCATTATTCAAATGTTCCTCAAATCAGTAAATATATTGTAAAAATTAATAAATAATTTTTCAATACCAATTAACGTTAACGACTCAACAAATAATTTGAAAGAAAAAAAAATTTTGTAAAATGAAGGAAGAAAAACTCAACAAAATTTTTTTTTTATTTAACGAATATAATAAATTGGACCTAACAAATATTTTTGATAATCTATAATTTGTCGATACAGATAAAAATATAAAAGAAATTTAAAAAATTCAATAACATACTTTTTTAAATAAAATAAATGCACAGGGGCGAATATTATTTTATAAAAAACTATCTCCAGCTAAAATAATAAAAATTATTCATTTGTATCAAAAATTTTGTAGGCTGCCGTACTTACATGACAAATGTAAACAAATTCAATTTCTCCTTATAAACAACTTTAACGAACCAAATCAAATATTTCGAGGTTAGGTCAACATTCACTCATCGTTCGAAGAAGAGAGAGAAAAAACATTGGCGAGAGAAAAAAGCAAATTAAGAACTAAAAATATTGGAGGGATAAAGAAACGTCACATGCTCGATTTCTCGTGGTCACACGCGTCTCATTCACTCGCGTAGCACTCGCGTAAATGACAACAACAATAATCGGCTTAACCGCCTCACTTATAATTTTTCGATATTAATGTTTTTTACGAAACGAAAAATAGCAATCTATGAATACGAATGGATGAAGAAACGCAAAAGGAAAGAAACACGAGGTGAAAAAAAAAATGAGGAAAAAAAATTGCTCGAAAAATACGTCACCGGCTGACCAGTGACGCAACTGCGGATTACTTCATTCCAAGTAAGACAGAGACAAAGAACGATCGCGACGTGATTTTTTTTCGGCGAAAGATTCGCCTTATTTTTGACTAAAGATGAAGAAACAAAACACGAGAATTCACTCATAGAATCGTAGTTTTCATAGAATCGTAATTACGAGAATTCGCATTTAATTATCCAGCAAACTCTTGGAGAACAGACGAAAATGAAATCGAAATCAGAGATTCGCGTGGTGGTAAAAAAAAAAGAGTCGGAGAAAAAAAGTAAAATGTAATAAAAAGATTTACCACGAGATTTTTCTCGGCTTATTTACAATTTTCTCATCGATTTTATCGTCAATTTGTTGTTTGTTTGAAACGCAAAACCATCGTTAAATAGCAAACGAAATGTTGCCAGCACCGTCAAATAAACACGGGATCTGCGAGAGAGAACGAGAGACAGAGATGGACAGAGGCGTGAGAAAACGTGTTGGAGATGAAGAAGAAGATGGATATACAAAGGGAGAAATAGTGGGGAACGCGTAGTTGGGCTCTGGGGGGGCTGTTCCCCCTCCCCTTTCGAAGTAACGATAAACAACGATGTTAAAGAGAAAGAGAAAGATAGATTGAAAGAGAGATGGGATAAGAGAGGTAAAAAAAAAAAATTAACCGTCGTCCTACTGACCTACGAGCCGTCGGATCGTTCGTCGCTTTTTCTTTATTTTTTTAAATATTATATTTTGTGTATTTCCCTCCCCGCGACAAAAAAGTTCTTATCCTTATATTCTTCCCGAATTTTTTGTCTCCCGAGTTAACGCGATAATAATTCAACGGCAAACATATCCCGAGACACACTTATGACTCGTGAGGACATTAACTACCGGTTGCCATATTGGAATTTCATTCCGCGAAGTAAGAGGTAGAGGTGAGCACTGCCAGGCTCGTCGCGCTCGAGAGCCTGCGAAAATCGACGCCGAGTGCTGTGAGAAACGGGCGCTTCAATTTCGG
The DNA here is from genome assembly GCA_030522605.1 of Cremastinae sp. B BG-2022a. NCBI lineage: Eukaryota > Metazoa > Arthropoda > Insecta > Hymenoptera > Ichneumonidae > Cremastinae sp. B BG-2022a. The sequence continues at coordinate 36,215 of JAPYYX010000532.1, read as the reverse complement.
GACGCGCCACGGCGCCACTTGCCCGCTATTTCCCCCTCTACGAATTTGAAAAACTGAAAAGTGCTGCCCTCGGACGACAGTTTTTTGGGTGATTCGTTCGAAATGCACGTCAGAACTGGCGAGTGCTGCTAATAGACAAAAATCGCAAACTACCAACGAAGAAGATCTACTGATGTAGAAATGTATGTAGAAGTTGAGTGCTTGTAAAAAAAATTGTCACTAATTTTGTGATACCTCGTGACGCTGTCCGATGGCAGTGCTAGTAATCTTTACAACCGTCGGTAAGAGAAATTTTCCTCTTTAGGATAATTTTAGTTACTCCTATCGCCACGCCTACCCAGCTACTACATGTACTTTTTCAAAGTGGGATTATAAGAGGCATGGCAGCTCTCTCCGTAATTTTTGATCGTCTCAAAAAAGAATTTGAAACTATTCGATTTTAAATCCATAGTCCGATCATTTCTGTTCCTATTGTTACAGCGCGGGGTGGAGTGTCAAAGTTGGAGTATCGACTTGGCGCTGCGCTCCATCATTGATCCGGTGCATCGGTAAGGTCGGATGCGATGATGTCATGCACCAACGCGTGAACATGCGAGAAACGCACGGACGCAACACAAGTAAAGATCGATGCTAGCGCCATCTCTCTGCGTGGGGTGATAGCTTGTCGAGCTACCCCACGAATCGGGTGACAAATTTTAACATGAGCTCTGGATTTCTATATGACTCGATTCGATCTTCGTTGGTGTGAATTCATTGGTATTGGTACGAAGGGCGACATGTACACTTTTTTTATCAGCTGAGAGTGTAATATTTGTAAAAATCTTTTTTAATTATTTATAAAAAATTGTAAATCTAGCTTAAACGCTTAAAATAATCTAGCGGCCAATTATACTAGACTCTTACATCGAACGTGAACACATCGAAAAATTTCAACTTGGGAGCAGCCCAGAAAATGTCAAATTCTGACACTTGCTGATCTTGATAGATATATTTTTCCGCAATTTCTTGCTCGCTCACAATTTTTATTTTACGCTTCCACGATGAACGATCGAAGAATCGTATGGCAAATTACTTTGCCTTGTCGCTCCTGAAAGAGAGGTGAGGATAATTTTATCTTTTTGAGTTTCAAATTTCGAACAGGAAAAATATTTTATTCAAAAAATCGAAAAAAAAAATTATTCTCACACTGAAACGTGGAAAAGAAAATTTTTTGTTATAAACTACGAGTACAAAAGAATATTGAAATTGAATCATGGTGCTGTTGAAAATGAATTAACAGTTTTTTTTTTATAATGTCATACTATAATTAACGACAGATTATTGATACAAACATCTGTGAAATTGATATGCTTTCAAATGTTCCTCTACAGCTTAAAATACATCGCTAAAAAAAATATTTACACGATACCATTAAATGTTGACGCGTTGATATAAATATCTTCCAAACTTATTCCCCATACTGTTGAAAATTTTAAAATAACTATTTACGACCATATTTTTTTCAAGATGATATCTTACGAATATCAATATCATATTGATAGAAACGTGCGTCAAAATGACTTTGCCGAATGATCGTAAGCGTAGCTCCTCTGTGAGCTACAGCAAAGGAAAAGACAATGTGGAAGACGGTAATGACGAAATCCACATGTCATTGGCGCCTTACATACAAACCTATCTTGCGCACAGTAGTCAAGGGCTTGGATGCTGCGGCATTGGCCTTCCAGTGCCATTCGAGAGAGCTGCGCCCAGATCTTGGTGGAATCCAAAATTTGATTCAGAAATTCTTGAGGACCAATATAAACGCAGTGCATTTCCACAAATAAGGTTACGATTTAGGTAATGTATACATTGAATATTGCATATTCTTGCCATCAGCCTCGATTGACTGACCTTTTTTTCTTGAAGTTATTTGTATATTCAAAGAAAACTAAAAACACGTTTTTTTAGTGTTATTGATTCAAACGTATACTCTATGAACATACTTTTTTCTCAACAAATTATAAGTAAAATAGACAATTCTGCAAGGTTTGAAACTTACAATTCAACTAAAAGCAGAAACGAGATTGCGAGAGTTATTTGAATACATAGACACCGAGCTGACGTTAAAATAATGCATATTCAAAGTCAACATGAGACGTAACAGTAGAACTTCTATTTTCAGGTACGCTCTTGCATACATTCTCCTCGTATCGCTGTCCTGGTTGGTTTATTTCGTGGTGATTGGTGTACAAAACGAAACGTCGTCATGGCCGGTGATAGCGATAATGTTCGGAAGCGTCAGTGTAGTCATGATACTGGCTCTTTATCTCACGTACACGGATTATTACAGATCGTATACTTTGTTGACATCTCTGGGAATCGCTTCGTTACTGTGCCTTTTGTCTTTATCGTTCCTCGTTCTGGTGCCACCGCAAAACGATGGACTGACGTTAGTAGGACATTTTGCACTGTGCTCAGAAATTTTGCTGCTCATTTATACGGTCGTGCCGATGCCGCTGTATGCCTGCGTCGGGATTTGCACCGTGTATTCCGTATTTTTTGAGTTCCTGACGGCCTATTCGTACAATCCGAGTGCCTCGGATCATTTGAGTTCCGAAATATTGAATTCTTCGAAGCTGAGCAACGCGACGAATTCACAGATTACGAACGAGTCGATATTGAGACAGATCGAATCTCAAAATGCACCCTTCGAAAACAACACCGACGCGACGAATACGCAGTTTTTAACGAAGCTAGGAATGACGATGCTTGACGGAAAAAACGTCGTCGAGAAAATTTCAAAAGCCATCTCGCATTCTGATGTCTTGATGAATTGGAGCCCGAATTCTCTCGTTACCGGAGCAATCAATGAGAGTTTATCAGCCCTAAGAGAATTGAACGCGAGCAGCGAAAAGCACGAGAGACTGACTCGAAGTTTAAGGAGCGCGAATGAATATTCCGATGAAGTTGATTTCTCGACAACCCTTACGATACGAATTCTCATGCAGATATGCATACACATTATTGGTGTTCACATTTTAATAATGACGTTCGTTCGCATGAGAGGGACCTTCATGAAGGTCGGCCAATCTTTACTAGTGCGACGTCAGTTGGAGATGGAAAAACAGTTGAAAGAAAAGATGATACACTCTGTGATGCCTCCCAAAGTCGCAGACTGGCTGATGGAGGAGAGCGAGCGAGAACGAGAGAGAGAGGACTCACTGAAGAAAGGATCGATACCATCGAATCATACGGACATAAGATCTTTATTTCGACCCTTTAACATGCACTCGATGGAAGACGTCAGCATACTCTTCGCAGACATCGTTGGCTTCACACGAATGAGCTCGAACAAAACCGCCGAGGAGCTCGTCGGTATACTCAATGATTTATTCGAAAGATTCGACGACCTTTGCGAACATCACGGTTGCGAAAAAATTTCTACCCTCGGTGACTGTTACTACTGTGTGAGTGGATGTCCCGAGCCGCGATCGGACCACGCAAAATGTTGTTTGGAAATGGGACTGGGTGAGCATGATTCGAAAAGCGTACAATAATTTTTAACAATGTTCACGCAATAGCGTAATAATAATCATAAAAGCTGGAAAAGCTTTTGAATCTTGATGACTTTTTGTTCAGTTTTTAATCATCTTCATTATTTTTTTAGCTATGATCGAAGCCATAAAACAATTTGATATCGAGAGACGAGAGGGTGTAAATATGCGAGTCGGTGTGCATACAGGAACTGTTCTTTGTGGTATCGTTGGTACGAAAAGATTCAAATTCGATGTTTGGTCGAATGATGTTACATTGGCGAATAAGCTTGAGAGTACCGGGAAACCCGGAAGAGTGCATCTCAGTGAGAAGACAATGAACTTTTTGGGTGACGAGTACATAACGGAGCCTGGAGATACCATCAATGGTAGGTAAATATTCTAAAGTTTTACGTTTATTGGTTAATTCCTGGAAAGTTGTATACCAAAGTAATTTATCTTGCGTTTCATTATTAATTACTAATTACTAATGAGGGTTTTGATTTACAGGTATGAAGACTTATTTCATCAAAGGTCGAAAATCGGACCTCGTAACGGAATTTATAAACAACGTGAGCACGCCGACAAGCATATCGCCATTGATGCAGGCGAGACATCGTCTAGCCTCGTGCAACAACCAGCTCAAGCGCAATCACTATTTGCACATGGTAACGAACACGAACAGTTACAGAATGAAGGCAAACTCGCTGCCGAGTATACTTGACTCAGAGAACGACGAAGAGGTCGATGATAAAAAAGAAGAGACCAATAAGAGTCCCATATCCACTGCGAGTTACGGGAAAAAGAAAAGCCGCAACAAACCATGGAGATATTTACAACGACAGAGAACAACGGAGGAGATGACACCGTTGGAAACGAATAATGATAAAATCGTTGCTATTCAAGAAGCCAAAGCAGATTCACCAGTTTCCGGGACTGATGAAAATCGAAATGGATTCAATGGGGTAAATACTTTTTTAATCAAAGCAAAAGATTAAAAAATGTCCTGTACTTTTTAAACCTGTTCATTTATATTTATTAAATATTTTGATTTAAAAAAAACAAATAACAAAGTTCATTTGTTGTCAGGTATCTATCACCAATGGCATAGAAATGGATCCGAATCCCATGCCTTCGAGCCCTTTACTCTGCGGTCAAGAAACCTTGAGTCATGCTTCTTCCATCTGTAGCAGAAAAGATTCAGGAATACGAAGCAATAGCAGAAGGAGCAGTATACAGCAACAAGTATTAAAATCACTGTATAAAATTTCTCCAGACTTACGATGGAGAGCGTGAGAAAATCTTGTAATCTTTCTTTTCAAGTTATTTCTGATGAATGGAATGGTTCAAGGCGATCTCATGGGTCACAGAGTCAGTGGTTATTATACATCCAGCTCAACATTGAATTCTACACAAGAGCCGTCCTCCTCAGTGCCACCGTATCCATTTCCACCTGTAGTTACAGACACGTTTGGTGCCTGTTTTCACAAATTACGAAAACAATCGGACTTGCAACTTATCAGGTAAATATCAAAATTTCTGATTTTTGATAAATATTTTAGTTACTAGATAAATAAAAAGCGTAAATTATTTCATTGTAATTGAAATTAATAAAGTTGAAAATCAGTAGCTTCATTATGATCAAAATTAACGAGGTTGAAAAAAAGTAGCAGGATTGAACATTTTTGTCACTTTTTTTTTAGGATGTATAGACCCTTATTAAAAAATCATAAAAAATTGCTGAAATTTTGACACATTATTTGTCAATATGTATAAAAATACTCTTCCGAATTTGGAAATGATCGATTGAATGGTTGAAAAGATATTTAATTCTCAAGTCGTTCCAATTTCACGTTGTCTCTAATTGAAAATTCACAAATTTGCTATTAAAAATTATTCTAAACATAAGTTTTTATTCATTTTTTTCTACAATTGGCCCATACAAACAATGTAAAAACCGAGTTTAAACAAGTTTGTCTCAAACTTTTGTTTTTTAATTGTTTAAACAATAAATAATATGAAAATTGTTAACAAACCCGTAACAAAGTATCGAGTATCATTTTAAATAACAGAACAAAAAATTTCAATTTTCTAACAAAAAAACAAAGGTTAAATTTTAACAATTCATTATGAAAAAGTCACTTTTGTGAGGGATTTTACGGCCCATACATCCTCAAAGCTGCTTCTAATAAATAACTGGTGACAAAAATTATATTTTTACACGTCAAGAGATTATTTAATTAACAACCAATAAATTTGATTCGCAGGGAAAACATAACAATATTTATATACATAAGTAATATTTAAAAAAAATATATATATTATTTCAGATGCGTACAAGACAACGTGAGCTCCCAGCGATCTTACTTCGTGAAACCGCCATTGTCCAGCGTAACTTTATTTTTCAAGAATAAAGAAATGGAGAAGGAGTACAGAGAAAATGCTCACAAAGCGAACGAAGATATCGGTGGTAATCCACCAACTCTCGCGACTTCAAGATTCAATACGTACTTCGATATTCTCGTGTCTGCTCTCGTATACTCGGCGATAACAGCGTCGCTGTTCTTACTTTGCAAGCCGACACTGTACTTTGTCATTTTTTGCTCAATCGCGACGTCGATTCAGGCGATCGTTGTCATACTGTGTATCCGACAACTCCTGAATCCGAATTCACCTCACGCGACATTTATCCAGAAGATATTCAAATTTTTCTCACGCTGGTATCCGTGGCACGCATGCGGTGCTGTCCTCGTCGGTTTGCCGATTATCTCGATACTCATGAATTTTTGTTGCAACACATTCAACTCTGGTCTAAATCATTTTGAATTCTATTACAGTTACCTGATATTCGTCGGCCTAGTGCATTTTTGCAACTTTACGCAACTCAATTGCTGGATGAAGAATTTCCTCGTCGCGCTCGCTGGCGTTTTGTTCATATGCCTAGTGGCTGGCCACCTGTCGTATCATGGAAGCGAGAAATTTAATCTCGAGATACACAAGCCAATAACAATGGAAAATCTTCCCGTTACTACGGTACTCGAGGATCACACGATATGGAGTCGAAGATTCCGTCGAGACATCGAAAACGCGCCGCCTCCATCTCCAATTCCGGATACAAACCACGACGACTTCGAGCCGCCAATCCCAGCAGTTGTACCGATACCTCAAGACGAAATACCTCAGAATGAGCCAACGACTTCGACAAGTACAACGACCGTACCAGCAGAGAATCGACATGACGAAACTCCGAGCGAGGAACCAAAATTTCCCAAACGTTACAACGAGAGGCTCTACGATACGGAAATTTTCCTCGACATGCTGCTTCTGCTGATACTCGTTTGGTTCCTGAACCGAGAATTTGAAATCAGTTATCGGCTGAGTTTCCACGGCAACGCAGTCGCAGCGAGGGACAAAACGCGAGTTCAGTCGATGAAGAATCAGGCAGATTGGCTGTTGCACAACATCATTCCGAAGTACGTAGCCGACCAGTTGAAAACAACAGCGAAATACTCTCAGAACCACAAGAACGTCGGGATTATATTCGCGAGTATAGTGAACTTCAATGAGCTCTATGACGAGTCGTATCTCGGCGGAAAGGAATATCTCCGAGTGCTGAACGAGCTGATCGGGGACTTCGACGAGATTCTCGAGAAGCCAGAATTCGCGAACGTCGAAAAAATCAAGACGATCGGCAGCACCTTCATGGCGGCAAGTGGATTGAATCCTCAGGTGCGACAGCAGAGCCAACACGAGTACAGCCACTTGATAGAACTACTGGATTTCGCGGTTGCCATGCACAAAGTAATTTACGACTTCAATCGTGATCTTTTGGGATTTCAACTGATACTGCGAGTCGGTTACAATCACGGCGATGTCACAGCCGGTGTGATAGGTGCTACGAAATTGTATTACGATATTTGGGGCGATGCTGTCAACATCGCTTCTAGAATGGACTCTACCGGTGTCGCAGGAAGAATCCAGCTGGCCAGTAACTGCTTGGACATACTGTCCGGGTACTACGATTTCGAACCTCGCGGGCAAGTTTACGTGAAAGGCAAAGATAACATGAACGTTTTTCTTCTAATCGGTAAAAAAAATTGTATCGCCGGAAAGACCGATAACGCGAAGAAATGATCGATCAACGCCCAACGTCGTAAAAATCGTAATTCCAATCGCAATCCCGTGTACAGATTTCACTGTTGAAAAAGAAAATTATTTTTTTTTGTCTTCAAAAGGACACTTTTCATATATCCGATTATTTTGCAAAATAATCGGTATTATAAAATTGTTACGAGGCAGCTAAAAATAATTTTTCTTCTGCAATTGAAATCGAAATTTTGAATACGTACACATTGAAGGATATTAATGTAAAAAAAACGAGAACGTGGAAATATTTTTGAATCTCGTACAATCTGAAGAAAAGAAAAGATTTTTACTAGGAAAACGAGGGAGATGGAATTTCAATTGTGTATAGGAATGATGATATGAAAGTCCTAAGATTTTTATTTGATAGTGAAAAATAACGCGATATAAAGGAAAAGAAAACATAACACTACGAGGTAAAGCACTCGCCTTAATCGTTGACTGCTCAAAACTCTGTTAATGAGAAAGATATTTATTCCGAGATATTGTATTTTTGTAAATACCACGTATCCGTATCGTTGATTTGTACAATCGTGCGTGAGAAAGGGGGAGGATGCGATATTTTTAAAAATCTCGCGAAAACTTTTTGCCGAGTACAAACAAAAAAGCCTTTTAACTGATTTTTATGTAAAGATAATTAACCGAGCGCGAGCGAAACTTCGTCGTAAATTATTTTAGAAGAAAAGTGAATCTGTCTTGAGCAAAACAGCGAAAGTTGCACGGCGATAAAATTGTAATTTTCAGTCAATTACGAAGATTTGCAAATCATTTGAAGAATGATGTTACATCACTAACATTGTATCAATATTTTTAAGTACTTGAACGAAATATTGTCTCGGTTCGCAGAGTAAAAAGTTGGAAAAAATATATATTTCAGCGATGTAACGTCGGGTATAGATAATTATCACGAATCATCAGTTGCGATTGTAATTAACATTCCAACTCTGATTTGCACATTTTCCAGAGCGTTCCGACGAATTGTTTCAATTTTTATATTATTTAACTGTACAAACTCGTAACCCGTTGCCACATGCATCGTGTCGTCGAAGGCTCGAAAAAAAAAAAATTCATATCGAACTTTTTTAGAGAATGAGAAAAATAGTGAAAAGTGCCTGCGCGTTGTCTCGACAATCCGCGATATCATGATTCGCAGATTATAAGGGAATTTATAAATATTAGTTGTCTCGATCAACGCTCCCAAAGAGTAATATATTTGTTGCTTGCATTTTTTGTACGTTGTAATAATCGATGCGTCGTCGGTGACGCGATTTTTCTATTCGTGCAGCACCGACGACGCGGAGTACTTCGGACGTTCCTGGACGCGTGAAAACTTCGTTTTTATTGTATTTTGAACTTTGGAGATGGAAGAAAATACGCGTCGAATCGCGATTGTTGATGTTTGTCAATTTTTTTTTTGAGACGAGACCACGAATTGTTTATTATCACTGCGTCTTTGAGTCTCGTCGAAGATTTTAAATATCGAAGATGATAGGAGACTTTGTAACTCGAATTGTTAAAAATGAGGAATGATAAAAATAATTCGAGAAAAAAATCATCCGCTTCTCGAATATAATATTTGATACAGTTCCTCAATTTTTTGTGAAGAGAGAGAAAAAAATATTTATTTCTGTTGGGTTGTAATTTGAAATACTCTGACTCATAACTTATCGAATCTGGCAGAATTGTATAAGATTTTAATGAAATATTAAATTTTGACGGATTTTTCATCGTCAATCGTATGGACACTTTTTAAGTCAGAGAAAACATTGTTACATGTACTTTAACATGCGTGTACGTTACATTTAATGAAAAAATGTAAGTTTAATTGCTTCGAGACGTCGCAACGTCTCTCGACTATTTAATCGATAGCTCGAACGTGCCCCAATAAAGCTCATCAATCAAATGAAGAAAAATCTCAAGAGAATAATTGTTATTTTATTTTTTAACGAAATTATAATTTTTTTAAAGAGTAATTTTCCGAGTAATGCGTTTCAATTAATACACAATTGTGCGTAAATTCGCAATTAACAACAATAAACTCCGACCCACCTTGTACGCTGGAGTTTTTTTTAAGAAAACAAGAACTAAATTAAGTGAAATATGTAAAATAATTATTGAAATTTAAATAATTGTATAAAGATTTATGGACAAATATATGAGCATATATGGATAATTATATACAGATCATAAAATCGTATTTTGCTTTTTTTTCTCATATTTTCAATTCGTACAAATACGCTGTTATTGTCAATGCATCTCTTTATTACAATACAATATATACAAGATTAGCATCATTTCCAAGCCACTGGTACAACGACGTGTGAGACCGAGATTTCATTTTTAAGAAAAAAAAAAAACTTCACAACATTCATTGTGGTCGAAAATGCATTCAGTGCCCATGAATTTTGAAACTCTTGAATCTTCTCCATCCAACTCCTCGTATTTAGACCACGATAATATTTTCACATTTCGGTGTACGTACTGGATCTTTCCATACGCTATTAAAAAAATACAAATAATCAAATAGAAAAAAAAAACAAGATTTAAAAATTGATATGTGTTCCGCACACTTTTCCTCTTATCGATTTCTGTCAACGATACTTTTTTCATAAAAAAAAACAAAGTTTGATAATGAATATTTTTGCCATTTTTCGAGATACTTTCACGCTCAATTTAATAGTAGTGTATTTTTTACAATAACTTGCGCTTATCGGATGCAATCGTTTATACAATGTTTATATTTAAAAAAAAGTATTTTCAATACTTTTCTTTTATCGACTGGTAGCCACCCCTGCATCGTGCGTAATATTGAAATCATCGCAGGAGAAATTTTTCGAATTCTCCTTTCGTGATTTCTATTTTTTTTTTCAATGTTAAAAAACAAATTTAACAACATTGGAATGGAAGGATTACATTTTCAGAGAATAGTTCGAAAACTTTAGCTCCCAAATAGCTACTGGAACAAAGTAAAACCTCTCAAACGTAATACGTAAATGCTTCAACAGTTTTTCATAATCGAGGAATGATTATTGACAAATTAAAAGAAGGGAACAAAAACAAATGCCAAACAAAATTTATTTTCGAGAATCAAATCCGCGAAAAAACGTTAACGCAAAAATTCGTGCAAGAGTTCGAAATCGGTCGTAAAAATTGTTCTCAGCTTGGATCGTGTCAAACGATCTATTATGAGAATCGAAGACTTTCTTTGAGATGAAACGAAGAAAGCAAAATCGAACTCGAATGACCTGATATACGTATTTGAATATATCGATAGCTGCAGCTATTTCTTTTTTTTTTTACTTCGCCTGCCACTCACACATATGACACATCGAGTCGTACAAATATTCATTACAAAGTACAACCTTCCAAACGAAGGTTCGTTGCATGAAACAGGATGAAAAATAATTCACGCTCTATTTGTGGTCAAAAACACCGGTTGAGGCTGATCGAAACCAATTTTTCTAATTTTCTATCGTTGTTCAGCTCGTTACGTATTAGTAATAATTTCTTGAAATTTACTATCGTAGTGACAGGTGAAATGAATACTTTCATTTATGTGGAAAAATTAATTACAATTGAAATAGTGAAATTCGTGCTTAGAGATTTACTGGCATTGGACAGTCAGTCGTACAGTAGAAAGTGTTAAGATTTTTTTTCCACAGCTGAAACGATGAGTACAAGAGATTTTAAAAATGTACAACGTGTTTTTCAAGTTTTTTGCATGATTTCTCATCGGTTTGTTAAACTCAGCGCAGTATAAGTAATTTCATTCGTGCATTAAATTTAGAAAAGTATAAACGATTCGAGTTTGTCAAAAATAATGTACAAATAATTTTCTTTTACATATTCATTACTCGAGCTATGCGAGGGCCAGAAAATCTTGAAGCATGTTAAAAGTGACTTTACGATTCTGTGGAATCTTTTAGAAGTTTATCATGCCAGGTAACGATCATCTAACGATTTTTAAAAAAAGTGATCTCCATATCGAGCGTTCGTGGTTGGGAGAAATCATCCCCGTAGTATCGTGTTTTTAGTTTTAATCCTTTCGGTACAGTATCAAAGACAGAAGGAACTTTGACAAGCTGAGTATAATCGGTTGTTCACGGTGCAAATCGACCAGCAATGTAACACTCCAGTTCCGTAATTTCTTCGATGTATCGTAACTAAAATAAATTAGACTTATTTAACGCTATGAAATTCACCGTGGCAATTTATATCTTCATGATGTTCACGGTGATTCTGCAAGGAGCAAGGAGACTCGGTTTTGAATTCCACAACGGCGAAGGACAGAGAGAGATGTTCGCTCTGCGAGTTTTTAAATTCTTTCCTATCTATCGAATCCTTCGATCCTTGAATCGTTTTAAGGATGTGAAGTATTCATGGCGGAAGAAAGAATAATAAATTATCAAAAGTACCAAATAACTATTCGACGATCGGCTAAAGGTATGAAAAACAATTAAAGATCAAAATTTCGGCGATATTTTGGCTCCTGATAATTCTTTTCGTTTTGGATTTCCTCGTGGAGGAAAGATATTCGTCGGTAGAACGAAAAGATGGTGTGATTTCTGCTCGACGTAGATCTTCACGTAACTCGTCTCACAACTCTCGTTTGCGTTGACGAATGAATTTTTTTTTACGATAAATTGTAAGTACTTATCGAACTAGACCAACCGTGCAGAGTACGGCTGTCCAAAGCTCTCTGCTACGTGGGTCCAGCGAAAAGTGCTGTAAGTCCAGTATCGGCCGCATTCTTCGAGATATCGTCGACTCTTATCGGCTGCGGCTTTCCGGTTACTTCCAACCTTGGCAAATTGTCGATTTTGACCTCTTTTCGAAATAGTTGGCCGACACTTCGACCGATTAGCTGAAAAACATTTTAATCGTTTGTTACTTTATCATCGAGTAATAAATTTGAAGCTGAGTGTTAAAAATACATTCAAGTATCCAAGGTAGTTTGGTAGTAAAGGTGACGCTGATAAGAATTTGATAAAATTTGAAAAAACTCCTAATCGACGTAAAACACGAGAAACGATTTTTTTCAATTTCTTCACATTAAATTACATTATAAACGTATATTTACTGTTTTCTGAAAATACTATCGCCTAATAAATAATCATAGTTCACCTGGTTCGTAATTTTCTTGAATAATTCTTTTTTTCCCTTTTCGACTTTATTTCCTTTAGTGATGGTCACAGTCATTTTTTCGTCAAAACGTTGCAAGTCTGCAGGGTTGACACCTGGGATCTGTTGCATGACTTCGATGATATTCGGAAACTTGGGACGTAGACACTCGTAGACCTGAGCGCCAAGAGTTACGAGACAGCCTTGATTCGCTTCGTGCTGTCCGTGGAGTTGGAGGCCTTGGAGCACAGCAACCATTATGTGTGCAGCCATAGCTGGGGTCAAACTACCGTCACTGGCTAATGCTCGAACTATCGGACCAGTTAGCATCGTTGCCTTCAGACTCGCATTCGAATCGTTCCATGAAAGAGCGCTTCACAAAAATAATTTAAAAATTAATGATAATGAATTAAAATGAATTAAATAATTAAAAATTACTCATGAAATTTTATAATTTATCGATAAATTTTGTAAATTTACCCTAGAACGCAGAGGACGACGCTGTGACAGGTTGAAGGATGGCGAAGTACGAAAGCTCCCAATTCACTGACAACCTCAGCGACGATGCTGTTTCCTCGTGAAGTCGGCGGATCGACGGCCATCGATCCGCTGTCGTGCTCCATCGAGTCCGGTGGCGATGCGTCGCTCGCTGCTCCGCCGACGAGGGTGACTTTCAGCACGTCGACAAAATCTCTTGTCAAATTTCTATTTAGCATATCATCGATAACTTCTTGGGCGTCTGTGTTCTCCTCATCCAGGCCTGATTCGTAGAGTCTGGTTATGTATTGCCATTTGGCACTCAATCTTTGACACACTGCAGAAAAAAAATCAGGATTTTGTTACAACTATATTTTTATAAAAGTATATTTTTTCTAGTTTAAACAAAAAAACTTACTGTGAGTTGATACATGTGTCAAGACTGGTACCAGAACACTTTCGTAAAATGCAGGTGGACACGAATATATAAAAGATTTTAGAAAAACTCGAATTATTGGCCGTAGCCTGTAGTCCGGTATTACCTGAAAAATAATTTAACGTGAGTGATTAGGCTTTATAAACAAATAACATGATGAATTTATGCATATTAAAAGTTGAAAACAGCGGTTGATAAATTAAGGAGGAATTGTACCTATTTTTAAAATTGTAAGAAAAAGTTCAAATTTTGTAGACGTGTTTGAAAACGGCTAAAAAATCCTTGTGCCAATTTTGAGAATGATTCACTGAATGGTTTTGAAGTTATGAACTTTCAAACTTTGTAAAATTTAACATTATGTCTTATGGAAAATTCGTATAAATGTTCTAAACATAAACAAAAAAGGTACCATCTCTGTAAACTTTTTTTTGTTTCATATGAGTGTTCAATGCTAATTCCAAAATTTGAAAGCAATTCACTAGAATTTTTTATTTTAATTGTTTAAACAATGTTAATTGTTAAAATGGTTTAATTAATAATCGGAAGTTATTAATCGCTATTGCAGCTAATACACAAAAAATTCAGAACCTTTTCAAAAGACTAGAAAGTCAAAAATTTGCAACATTTTCGTTCTGAACGTACTTTTGACATGGATTGTACCTACCATTCCTCCTTAAATTCATTGACAATATTTTTAGATTTTAAAATTAAATTTTTTTAGCAGTATCGCTCAGACTCACTTCCATATTTGAAAAAACTGAATTGATCAATGCAGGCGCGAGACCGGGAAGTTGGTAAAAGTCTCGTCCGAGAGTGTGACAACCGCTTCCGAGCATGTGATAACAGTGATCGTGAATATTAGAAAGAAATGCTTGCATTCGAGCCAGAGGTGCATTTGGAACGTGATCCGGTTCAGGTGCATGGTCGCCATTCCCGGTACTCAGGCCAAGAAGATGAGCCTTCTCCGACTCCAGTAGACCATGAGCATTTCGGTAACCCTTAAAAATTGAAAAACAATAATTATTTCCAATTCTGGAACTTGTATTAATTCTTTCTCAATAACATTCATTTGATTGCTAGTTGAAAATAATATCAACAATAAATAATTCACATAAAAATAGAATACATTAAAATGAATAAATAAATCGCAATTCTCACTTCGGAAAGTAGAGCCAAAGCAGCTGGAGTGAAAAGTGCGTTCATCGCACGTACGAGTGCAAACAGAGTAGGTAAAACCGGTATAATGTGAGGCGCTGCAGGATTTCTGTACACAGGATTGCCACTTTCGCTGAGCGCAGCGACGAATCCGCCCCGAGCAGCCCTGTCAGGATCCTCCGGTATGGAGCATCGTTTGACAACGCTCAAAACCGTCGATATGCAGAACATGAGATCGGCGCGATTCGAAGCAGCTGGATCATTGACTCCGTAGTCAACTGGTGGTCTATCGAGTCCGACGAATCTTATCAGCTCGATGGGTCCCTTGAAAGCCTCCAGTCCAAGAGTGATAAACTGCGAGGAGCCTTCTCCGATGACTTCGGCCACGAAACGCGTCTGTCTCTCGTAATCGCAAAAGTGATTGGATATCAATAAAAGAGCCTCGTAGAGAATAACGCTTTCCATTCTTGATAGCTGACTGGGTTCGCGAATGAGACCCTTGACCGTCGTGTGTATTTGTTCGAAAACGGGTAATAACAGCAGAGGATATTTAAGACCGATCTTGACCATGAGACTGGCAGCGTGACGCCTAACATTTTTCGTTGCTCTCGAGCGCGTGTCCTTTGTCTCACCGCTCGCTTGGAAAACCAGAGCCGCGAATATCTTCTCCAGTACTCTGGGCAATATTGCTACACCGGGCATCGCCATGGAACCGGTCGACATCGACAGAAAGACGAAAAGAGCGCTCACGCAGGAGAGGAGAGTCGACAAGAGCCAAGGATCCTGTGGCGAATATCCAAGACACAGTTCTAACAATTGTAAACCATTTTGGACGCTGGGTCTCTCGTTAACGAGAAGAATCCGAGACACGACGGAGTCGAGGGCGTTCGCGAGAGCTTCCCATTCAAGATACTCCGGATCGTTCGGATCGCTTCTGTATCGGACGTTCGCCATGCCCTTGGTTATTTTCGCTGTGAGCCATTGTTGAACGTAGGCAAAAGTGACGAGCGGTGCAACCATAGTCGCCTGACGAAAGCCCTCGAGTAAGTCCATCCTGAAGCGATGAAGAAATACGGAAAACTCCTCTTCCGAATCGTAATCCGTGAGACAGTAGGCAGTCATTCCGTTCGCGTTTCGTCCATTCGGGTATGCGACTTTTATCAATTTTGGTGCAGTGCTCTCGATGTACTTTGGTATGTAAGTGAGAATGAGCGAGTCAGTCTTAATTTGTTCGTGCTTGAAAAGCATTATCCAGATTGAATTGGCTAGATGAGTCAGAGTTAGACTCGAGTGCATCGTGAAACTGAGAACGGTGTCGAGAAATATGTTGAAGTGATTCGGACGAATGTTCGAGGCATCGTCCTTTCCCCACAGCGCGCAGAGTTGAGTCGCCATACCGGTCAGAACTTGCGTCAATTTTTTGAGAAATAGATAATGATTGTCGTGAGACACGACGTGACTGCCCGGCGGTGCGGCGATTGCTGATGAATATATGCATCTCAGAGCCTCCTCGGTAAAGAGTATCATCAATTGCTTTCTATCTGCCTTGCTCTTTCGATTCACCACTTGTAAAAGACACTCGGCCGCCGAACACTGAAACGTTGTATCACCCAAAAGCAGACACAGTATCTGGAGTAAACGTCCATCCTCAGCCATTATGTGATTTATCGAAACCCACTCCACGAAACCAGTCAGCGTTAATAGAACTACCTGAAAGTATTAATGAATTTTTGAAAAAATTATGCAATTTATAAATCAAATATGTAAATTTTATTATTTTTTCAATAGGTCCACTTTTTCGTGCAATTGATGTTTTTACGAAATTTGTGGATGTTTTATTGTAAGAGGATCGTTTCGTTTAATGCTATTTCACTGTGAACTCTCTTTTCGAGACAATAAGTTTATAATATAGATTTTGTTGAACTGAAAATGTGTTTAGACTACTTTTTTACTATGACGTCTCAACACATCGTCAGATTTCGATAAAAAAAGAAACTTTAGAATTTTGTTTCTTTATCAGAAAAAACTCAAAAGTAATTTTAATGTTTTTTTTAAGGTTTTTAAGAAAGTTAGTACACGATTCATTGTACGTTTTAAAGTTCTCCAAGTTTAATATTGTTTCTTCTGGAAAATTCATAAATGTACGTTGAAAATTAGTTTCAAACGAAAAATTCTTATTTTCGATTTTGTTTCATGCATGGCACATACCACCAATATTTATACCCGAATTTTTATATCAGATATTATTGTGAATAACGCATTCTGTAATTTCGATTTTATTATGAAAAACATGTCAATAATTCATCGCGAAAAAATTGAAATTGGAATATCTACAAAATTTTTTAATAAAACTACCGAGATACGATTTTAAATACAGAATATCGAATTTAATTTTTACCTGGACGACCTTGCTGTGAGCGCCAGCTTTCGTCGTATTGCCGACTGCACTTTGCTTTTGAAATTCTGAAAAGTGCTGTTCCATAAGACGAAGAAAAAAGGCGAAAATTTCAGCCATGTTGGTCGTAAGAGCTTGATAGATGTCCTTTCTTCTCTGATTCGATTCAAGAGTCTGCAAGAGGGCAACGTCCTCCACGAGACGTAAAAATACCAGAAGGACAACTTCAGTCTGACTCTCTCCTCTGGTGCACGCCTGACTCAATTCGGCAAGCAGCGTAGGCCACTGTTGAGGCCATTCGCGTTTTATCATCTCGACTACAACGCGAGAAAGTGCATCCTTGATATGAGTCTCATCTTGAGAATGAGAATCTGTTCCGTCCTGAAGCAATTTCATGGCATTCTCCTTGATGAAGATCTTCTCTGTCTGCGATATCTGAGTCCAACGATACTTTATGCAATGCTCCATCAGCTGCAGGCCAAAGTGTCTCACGATGGAACTTCTATCCGGAGATTTCTGCGCCAGATAGAGTCCGCATTGTGCACACAACGGGGAAGTTTCCTTAAACCTCTCGCATGCATTGTACACATCCAAACGCTGCTGATGAGGTATGTCCGGAGACATCATAACTTCCACCACTCTGGCGAGCTCTCCGGATATCTGGGCGACATCACCCACCCCAAACTCCATCCCTGCGCCGTTGTTACGCTGAAATAATTTTTTTCATTATTTCTTCATTCCTCAAACTGCAGGAGTTAGATTATCATTGAATATCAGCAAAAAAATGCTCAATTTCATTTTCCAGTAAATAGGATACTGAAATATTCACAAGTTCTTGGAATTTTTATTAAATATTATTAAATATTATCAAAAATAAATGTTATGTTTATAATATTTTTTCTATGTATTAATTTTTAATTAAACTTAACACTTTAAAAATGTTAAATATCAAATTTTCATGTAAAAAAATTGTCTATAAAAATTCTTTTAAATTTTAACTTCATGAAATTTAATGAATTTGAAGAAATTGTATGAAATATATGAGAATTTAACAAATAAGATTTTTTACTCCAAAATCTGTACAATTTACTCATCTTAAAAATAAAGAATAATAATGAACATGTAATTGAGCAAAAATAAAAAAAAAAAAAAATCGGTGATTTGATCAATTTTAAAAAAAAAATTTCTTTTTGGAGCGGGCCTTACATCAAAATGTAGAAACGATGAAGAACCGAATAAGTTTGAGGTTGTTAACGGATATTTGGAAAATAATGCAATTACAAATAATCAAAAAAGCGAATAATAATAAAGCTTTTTTCGGATATCTCTGTTTTCAAAAATTATAAGCGTACATATTTTATCGTCAGTGTCGACCTCGCGGATCGTTTTTTTCTTTTTCGTATCGAAAACTAATCACAATAGTTAGTATCCTCGGTAAACAAGGAGTTGAATTTCATCATGTTGGATAATAATCGCTCATTAAAAAATTCTTTCGGCTCCGAACATCGAACGTGAATCGAGCAAATTTTTGATAGGATTTTGAAAAAATTCTCCGAGCACGAGCTCGCGGCTTATCGAGGAACACACATTTTATTCGTACACGCCGACCATGCCTTGACAGAGTATATCCGCACGGAAAAGGCTGTGTTAAAAAAAGTGTGAAGCAAAGACGCGAACGTTTGGCGAAATTTGTAATCACGTTTCCTTATCAAAATGCAAATCAAACGAAAAATTTCTTCGCTCGTTTATGAATCTTCCTGAAGAGCACTTTTATATTCGGGAAATTTTCTACAGCGAATACCAATAAACGTGCACATTTTACCCGAGAATGAGGCTGGCTTCTGTGAGATGCGGCACGTTGGATGATAGCATGTATATAGTATATACATATATATAAAATACACGCGCTGTATGGGCAGTACCACAACGACAGTGCTGCCGCCCCGGAGCGTCAAGAACTTCAAAAATTCTGCGGGATTTTTGCTGGAACAACGAAATTGCATTTTTGAGCGCTTTTGTACTTTTTCCGATACTTTTTGAATAAACATAATCAGAATTGATACTAAATTTCGTAATTTGTTGTTGTTTTTCTAATATTTGGCGGAGTGATATTTCATTTGTCTTTTGAAACTCGTTATGGCACCTGTGTGAATGTATAGAGATATATTGTTCGAATGAAAATATAAATTTCAGACGTTGGGGGTTATGCCGGTAGTTTTAGTGAAATAAAATATAATTTCCGTGTTTGTTGTGTTTTTTTTTTCGCGTTTCGAAGTAAAAATGGACGAAGCCTTGATCACTCCACCTACTTCGACGCTCAGTTTTTCGGATCAAATTTACTGTGTGGAATTGTCACCTTACGAATGGTCGCAACAGCTCATTTGCATAGCACTTGCTGAAGAAATAGTCGTCGGAACGGTCAAATTTCAAGTAAATTCTCAAGTTTGCAATTTTTAAATTTTATTTGAAATGTAAGATATGTTCAAGTCATTTTTCTTTGTTTTTTAGGATGAAGATGAGCTGGTGGAAGATATTTCTTATGAACCTATCCGAACCTTTCATCATGACACAAGAGTTCACGCTATAGCATGGAGCCCGGACACTT
This sequence comes from Cremastinae sp. B BG-2022a, assembly GCA_030522605.1. Taxonomy (NCBI): domain Eukaryota; kingdom Metazoa; phylum Arthropoda; class Insecta; order Hymenoptera; family Ichneumonidae; species Cremastinae sp. B BG-2022a. The sequence goes on along the minus strand of JAPYYX010000532.1, from coordinate 16,371 downwards.
CGCTCAGTGTAGTTCCAAAAATTGTGTCCTTCTCTGTTGCTGGAGCTGATTTTAAAATTAGACTGTATAACAGCGATTTGAAAGATGTTAATGTTTATGAGGTAAGAAAATGTAACCGGTATTAACGAATCTGTCGTTATTGCATAGAAATTTAGACATTTTGGAATAAATTCTTTAAGGATGTATAGACCCTTTTTAAAAAATCATTAAAAAATACTGAAATTTGGGTATATTATTTGTGAATATGTTCAAAAATTCTGTTCCAAATATGGAAATAATCGACTGGTTCAAAAGATATTTAATTCTGAAGTCGTTTCAATTTCATGTAGTCTTTAATGGAAAATTCACAAATTTGCTTTCAAAAATTATTCAAAACATAAGTTTTTGTTCATATTTTTTTTACAATTGGCATGTACAAACAATTTTTTTTAAATGATAAATGTGGATGCTAGGCATGAGGACAAAATCTATTATTTGATTAATCGAGACACGCAATTTAAATGTTTCATTGAACAAGCTAGTATACAATAAAATTTAAAGCTTTCAGAAGTCATTCTTCAAAATTCAATGGTATTGATGCATCTGTCTTTATTGCATAGAAATTCAGACATTTTGGAATAAATTCTTTAAGGATATATAAACCCTTTTTGAAAAATCATAAAAAATTGCTGAAATTTTAGCACATTATTTGTGAATATGTTTAAAAATTCTTTTCCAAATTTGGAAATAATCGATTGAATAGTTCAAAAGATACTTAATTCTGAAGTAGTTTCAATTTCATGTAGTCTCTAATGGAAAATTCACAAATTTGCTTTTAAAAATTATTCAAAACATAAATTTTTGTTCATATTTTTTTTTACAATTGGCATGTACAAACAATTTTTTTTAAATCATAAATGTGGATGCTAGGCATGAGGACAAAATCTATTATTTGATTAATCGAGACACTCAATTTAAATGTTTCATTTAACAAGCTAGTATACAACAAAATTTAAAGCTTTCAGAAGTCATTCTTCAAATTTCAATATAATTGTCAATTCGATATAAGACAACAAGCAAGTTCAAAACAACCCCTCAAATTTGTTTTTTGTATGAAAGAACCGAGTGCGCAACATTTTTTATTTATACAATTTCCAGAAACTATTCAAGAAAATAAAATATAATAATCAAATCTCATCAACTTTGAGATTTCTAAAATTGCAGTATACTTGAAAAAAAGTTATTAAAAAAAGAATAAGAATACTTCACATATCACAACGTTAGAAAATTATTTTTTACAAGAATACAAACTTATTTTGTAGAAAGTTCTGAAACTTTGACCCTTAGACAGCCAGAGAGATAGGAACAATGAAAATATTTTGAGAAAAAAAGTGATAAAAATGTCGGGGATCTAAAGGTTAATATAATATTCCTGTTTCAACCGTGAATGTACTAGAGCAACTCAATCTTGGTTAATAAATTTCGAAAAAAAAAGTAAATAATATAAATGATAAAGTCAAAGTAGATAGTATAAATAATAAAATTCATAAACTTTTCAGATACTCGATGGTCATACGGATTACATCAACGACATTTCCTACGAATCGGAAGGTGAACTCTTGGCCTCGGTATCGGACGATCACACGTGTAAACTGTGGGCGGTGAAGGAGGAACAAAAGTACGTCACGAGCTTTTATTTAACTTCGCCGGGTATGAGCGTGTGCTGGCACAATGAGGAGTCTGGGAAATTACTAGTCGCGGAAAAAAACAGCCTCATACACATGTACAATGTGAGAAGTCAGCAGGCGATAATGTCATTGGATGCGGGAACGGTTCCACTCACATCTGCCGATTGGGGACCAAATCCGTTAAGAGTTGTTTGCTTGGCGGCTGGAGAATTGATCGTCTGGGACGTTTCCAGACCGAGTCGTCCAACGGACAGTCAACCTCTTCACATCGAGGGCGGTTTTTCAGTCAAGTTTTCCAAGAACAATGAGAATCTTGTGGCAAGCATCGGACGACCTGACAATCTCATTAAAGTGACAAATCTACGAACTGAACAAGTTATTATGTGCAGTAAAGTCGGCCTCGTTGGTGGCATTACCTGGCACCACAAATTGCCTTATTTGTGCGCTGGAAACGATCGCGAGCTTTTCTTTTGGCGCATAAACTCAAAGTAATGATTTTCCGATTAATATAAAAGTGGATGTTAATTTTGTACAAACATTTTACTGGTATCTTCAGAACTTGGACACTGTTTTTGTGAACATAAGACAAAACCAATGCAGTCAATGTACAGAAACTTACGAAAATAAATTCCAACTTTCTACCATTTTTTTCTTGGAGTTGACAAGATAATTTGGTATTACAGATTGTCGTGTTTCTGAACCGTCAACGAAACCGAACTTTCCTTTTTGCGTAGAGAAATTCTCTTTCTATGAAAACTTTATTGGTATGCTGAGAACTGCGAAACATTTTCTTCGTAAACGTAAATAAAAAAAATACTGTCATTTGTACAAAAAATAGTACAAAAACACTTGCGAAAATAAAGTTTAATCTTCTTTAGCACTTTTTTACGGAGTGAGAAATGTATTTCTTATGACAAGGCCGATCGCCATATCTCCGTTAGGGTTGCCATAAAACTATTCTTTGTATTCCCGTCCGGCAGGATATCCATTAATTGATTGGCTTTACTGTAAGCAATAATAGGACTAGGAGCGAAAACTCGTTCCTCCAAGAAAATTTTCTTCTCGTTTCGTATATCGTCCAGTTTTTTGAGTAACTCAGATGTGTCCTGCTTGGTTTCTTCAGCGTTCTCAGTCTTCTCAGGTTTTCCTGAAAAATGAATTATTTTTACTTTAAATACAAATTTTACTAACAAAACGGTAAATCGATAGAATTACTTTTTTTTTAAAATAAACTTTCGTTTTTTTTAAATAATATAAATATAAGAAAGAAAAATTTCCATTGCATCTTACCAAGTGCTGATCGAAGGGTTGTTTCCAACTTGTTAATTTCATTCGCAATGGTCCAAAACCTAACTGCTTGCTTATCTAAAGTATCACCCAGTAATTTTTCTACGAATCCCAAAAGACTATCAGAAATTTCGATATCCTTTGATTCAGTGTCAGCCAACCAATTCAGAATACCAAGACACAGAAAAGCCCTCAAACTTTTAAAGCACGTTGAGTCGTTTCTTTGGAACAAACTCGCCTCATCCTGAGGTCTTTTGTTTTCCAACTGAACCAGGAATCGAATCAAGAGACTTGCCTCTTTTTTCTCATTATTTTTCTTCCGATATACAATTTCGTATCTTGAGATCATCTCGAGTACAGTCAGTAAATGATAAAGTTGCTTCTTTTCTTCATTGGCAATTGCATACATTGCCAAATCGTGACTAATCGTGACCAAGAGCATCGCCTCGTTCTCCGGCATTGGAAAACTGATAGTCTTCGTCAAAGTGTTGTAATGTTCAGAATAATCTTGGTAATTCGTTCGTAATTTTTCCAGCAGATTAAAATTCGTCCCAGTTACCAGCCAATGAGAGATCATTGAAGAATCAATATCGCGTTTGAACATTTCCCTCAATTCATCGAAAACTTCGACCTGTATTCGACGATGACTAATCTCCGAGAATTTTTCTGTTAATCTTCTCGCAGTAGAAACGTCCGAAGTGAGAAGAGATTCGTGAAAAGCTCGCTCGGCCAGTGTCTCGCACAATCCAGTTTCTTTTGACAATCGTCCGAATTCCGCTGCGACTTCCAGAATATTAACATCTTTTCGTTGACCCAGAAATTTCGCAGCTTTCGTGAAATCTCCCATTTTCAAGCAACATTGAGCGGCCTCTTCGAAATTTCCATCTCTGCTGCTCGATTCCACCCACTCGTTGAATATTCTGCCAAAAATTGGATCCTCCTCGTCGACTCTGCATCTGGCGAGAGTGTAAGCCTCTTTATACATTTTTTGGTCGATGAAAACTTCAATGGCTCGGTGAATCTTGTGCACAGAAAGAAAATAGGAAACAGCTTTCGTTGGGTTGGATTCGAACAGTAATTGATTTGCATAAGCCTCGCAAGTCTCTTGCCAGGTCTTCATGGACAAACCAGCCGAGAGTGAGACCAAAAAGTCATTTAGTCTTCTTTCCTTCGTGGCTTCCTGTACATTTTTTCGTAAACTGTTATTCCACATGCTCATTTCCGTCGCCATATTGTAGTGAGTGTGTTTCACGTGAGATGAAATTTCTTCATCCAAAATTGTCATTAAGTCATTTTGATTACCGAAAATGGTTGGGACTTTGTTACTGGATTCCTCTTCGATTTTATCGTTTGTCTCTTCAGGTTCCAATGTACGTTCCTTCATTGCAAGATCTCTCAACGATTGAACGTAAGTAGATTTGTCATTCATTCGTTTCGAGTGGACAGCTAGGTAAAACTTTTTTCGGTCTTTCTTTAATTTCGGAGTAATTGCAGTTTTCGATGTGTCGACCTTTGGGATGTCCATCTCTTCCGTATCCGAAATTTCTTCGCCATTCCCTAAAATTTTTGTTTCTTGAGGAGATGCATCGACTACTTTTGTTTTATCCTTGCCCGTCTTTTTCTTTTTCGTTCGAGTACGTTTGGACAGTTCTTGCTCGCTCGGAAGAACAGCCTTCTGATCAGAAATCTTCCATATGCGTACTGTGAAGTCTGATGAGCCTGTCATCATGTAATCCGGATCTAAGGGACTCCACATGCAACACAACACAGGAGCTGTGTGTCCGGAGTAAGTCGCGATAACTTCCTGAGTTTCGACTTTCCAAACCTGCACCGTCCTGTCATAACTTCCGGTTGCTAAGTGACCACTGAAGTGCGGACTCCATGTAACAGAATTGATCTTTTCGGTGTGTCCACACAGTTTGGCGATAACTTTGTACTGAATTTTACTATTGTCGGTCGACATCTCGGTTTCCTTCGTTTCTGTTGCGTTTTCTATCATCTCCGACGTCTCCATAGTCTCCTTCAAATTATCCATGTCTATCGAGTTTTCCTTTGTCTCCTTTGGGCTCCCAATCGTCTCGATCAAATCGGTGAGATCGAGAATCGTTACCGAGTTAGTACTTGCCGCTACAGCCAGATAATTCCGAAAAGGCGAGACACTCAGATCTGTTGATGTACTCTCGGGATGCCATGCCAAGCTTTCTACTGATTTTTTGGTAACGTAAACACGTGTGCCAATTTCGTTGAGATTTCTATCCAAGAACGATACTGATCTAAAATAAAATATAAATTTTTCAAGATCATAAAGCCTATGGTGCTTATTTTAAATATATATTAACTAAAGGGGTTCATTTCAATCGTGAATAGATGTAAAGTTGCTTTTTCCTCACCCGTCTTCGTAGCCAACAGCTAGACAAGTGTAGTCTGGTTTCCAGGAGAATTCCGTGACACCTTTTTTAATAACAGGCGTTGCTTCTATGCAAATGAAAATTAAAAATATAAAAAAGAGCATGTACTGATGATGTACAAAATAATTTGTATTTTGCAAAAATTAATTTAATTACCAAATAAATTTGTATTTTGTAATTAAAATTGATCTCATTACCAAATACATTAGTATTTAAAGAAATTTCCAACTACAATATACATTTTTATTTTGTAATTTTAAATACTCAATTACATTTTTGAAAATTAATTCAATCATCGCAATTACTCCAATACAAAAGTAATTTGTAATTTTTTAGTAATTGAAGTTGGACAACCCTGATAATAAGTAAGACGGATTACCTTTTTTGGGTACATTTGAAGGATAGTAAACAAGTTCGTTGTCCCCGCATGAGTAAAGAACAAAATTTTTGTTTATCGGGTTGGGGCCCCAGCCAAGAGAATACACCGTTTGTCTATGATATTGACAGTAGATTGTGGGAGGCTTGGAAATCGAATTTATGTCCCACACACCGACACGCCCATCGCCGGTTCCGAATGCCAATAAATTTTCCTTCTCGGGATGCCAATCGATCTGAACATAGTTGATTATTTATATTATTTCATAAAATTGAATACTATAATAATAAAAGAACGTTTATGTAGCTGATTGTAATATTTTTGTCATTTTTAAGATACCTACAGATCGCACTTTCCCCATAATCTTTTGCCACAGAACAGTCACGTCGAAGGATGTTTCATGAGGTTCCGAAAGATTCCACAATCTCAACATTGCGTCGCCGGAGCCAAAAGCTATCCGAGAAGTATCGAAAGGACAGGCGGCGATGCAATAAACGTAACCACCCAAAGTAGGTACACTGTACTCGACATTACAACCCGAAGCTGTTATCGAAGCTCTGATAACTTGACGATCCTGAGCGAGAGTCCAAACAGTCGTTCTGTTGACGAGAAATTGAATTAATAAAATAATACAATAAATATGAAATAACTTAGTAATCACACTGAAGATATTACAGTGATTTATAAAGTTAGTACTAACGGTGTGCAATCCCTCCAATTTTCCTCCTCAACTGCTTTCTTCGGGACATTCGCGATGCAGAACACTCCTCGAGAGTGTTTACCGTGCAAAATTTTCGCAGTAGGCTTATTAGTGGATGTCATCGACAAATTCCAATACATTACTTCACCATAAGAGGAGCAAGCGATCAGTAATTTCGGTTCAGCCCAACAAACCACTGTAAAATTTCCTGTCGTTGCTGGTAATTTGACCCTGTGCTGTTGGTTGTCTATTGGTGAGGCTGGCAATGTGAGGCACGTATGATATCTACCGTCGCCTCCTGCTCGCCAAATATAAATCGATCTGAGAAAAACATGATATTGTAATTATTTTCGATCATGAAGGTTTTCATATCTTGTAATTAGTAGTAACTACGTATGTAACTTATAAAAAAAATATTTCACAAATATTGATACCTGTCTTTTGCTCCAGAAGCAAGAAGCATGTCTTTATTTTTATGCTCGTTTAAAACATTCTCTTCGATGGGACACCAAGAAAGACTCGCAATTTCGACATCATGACCCCTGAGTTTGTAATTAACAGTTCCTTTTCCTTGTAAATTGACGACATAAATGAGACCATTTTTCGTGCCAATTGCTGCCACATTAGACTTGTGAGGAGAACACGCGAGACAAGTAGCTGTGAGTTTTCCAAATGTGAATAGTTTTCCAGCATTGTAGGAAAGGGTCCATGACATGAGAAGCCCCTCACGACTCACAAAGCATACAAGATCAGGATCACATCTGGACCAATCAACCGCAACAACTTGTTGCTTGCTCTGAAAATTTATATTTTTTTCAATACAATCGTATTTGATCACAAACGATTAATAAATAATTGTAAGATAACAATTCAAAGTTTTCACTAGGAGTAAGAAAATAATTACTGAGAAGAATCCATTTTGCTAAACATCTTGGAGGAATTGTAGGTATTTTTAAAATGGTAAGAAAAAGTCAAAATTTTTTAGACTTGTTTGAAAACACAATTCAAAGTTTTCATTAGGAGTAAGAAAATAATTACTGAGAAGAATCCATTTTGCTAAACATCTTAAGGAGAAATTGTAGGTATTTTTAAAATCGTAAGAAAAAGTCAAAATTTTGTAGACTTGTTTGAAAATGGCTAAAAAATCCTTATCCAAATTTGAGAATGATTCACTGAATGGTTTTAAAGTTATGAATTTTCAGACTTCATAAAATTTAACATTGTGCTGTATGGAAAATTCGTATAAATATTTGTAACATAAAGAAAAAAGGTACCATCTCCGTAAAATTTTTCTTATATGCTTCATATGAGTGTTCAATGCTAATCCCAAAATTTGAAAGCATTTCACTTAAATTTTCTATTATAATTGTTTAAACACTGTCAATTGTTAAGATGCTTTAATTAATAATTGAAAGTTTTTAATCGCTATTGTAGCTATGACACAAAAAATTCAGAAGTCTTTCATGAGACTAGAAATTAAAAAATTGGCAAAATTTTCATTCTGAAGATACTTTTGTCATGGATTGAATCTAAAATTTCTCCTTAAATCTTCCATTCTTATTTAAATATTTAAATAAATTGACTCAAATTCTTACATCCAGAAATGATTGTGCCGAAATAGCGCTCAAAGTGTCTACATTCCATATTCTTGCAAAGTGATCATCACCTCCAGTAACTATGAGATTCTTAGAGAGCTTTCCGTATTCAGGGCAGAATGCAACACTCGTGACCCTGCCAAGATGGGCATTGTCAATGAACGAATATTGAACCATCCCATTTTCCTGAGGCTTTCCGATAACAATAGAATTCCTTGCACCCCACGCAACTGTTCCATCACTCGCACAAGACAAAATAGTACTCAAGTACCAATTTGGTGCCGATGGGAGAGTAACTTCATTCATTTTGCCTCAAAAACTCTGTGCTGCAAAAAGAAACGATTTATTTACATTAATAATTCACATTTTTTTAATCACAATAGAAATTTTTGTAGTTGACATTAATTGATAATAGTAAAAATTCTATTTTCTTAATAATTTCTATTTTTAGAGATTGACAACAGTTGATATTTTTCGTAATATCTCAAAACAAACAAATAAATACAATATCTCACAATTAATACAAACAAATAAATTTGTATTTGCAACCGTTTGATTGCTGGCTTTTAAATTCTTTTAGGTTAACCGGCATGCGTTTATTTTGAATATTCTTTATTAAATACTTTTTGTCATTTTATATTAGTGGTTCTGAATGATTTTTTTTATAATAACATAAAATGTAATTACCGCAGTTCTGATCTTAGGACGCGTTTTTGTTGGAAGAAAGTTTGATGAAAAACAAATCGTATGATCGACGTTTCGTCGTCCTTTCGGAGCAATCGGAGCAGTTCGGAGTGCGGATGTACACAAACTCAAATTCAGTGATGTAAACAAAAAAACAATAATAATGGTAATTATATTTCAAAATTAGATACAAGCATTTGTTTCTTCCTCGATAGAAAATGTTTCTTAGATTTTTTTCGATATTGCAAACAGCCTTCACTGTGTATAAATATTTTTGTAAAAAAATAGTTCTTATCATGTATAAAGGTATTTTCAAAATTCGAAATAATACGTCAATGCATACTCGTAATTCACCTTTTAGCAACAAATGCATCGTCTGAATTTGTTCCTTTCAGTGACAGTGAAAAATGAAGCAAAGAATTGCTGAATGCATGAAATATTGTACAGCGTTGTCGGTATATAGACGCAAGTGTAATTCGCTGTGACGATTCCTGACCGTCAAGGTCCATTAGATGCACGACGATGCATATTTACGTAGACCGTTATGGACCGTGTCGCAGAAAACATCGGACGTTCGAATGGGTAACGTCGGAGACAATTATTCTAATACATTTAAGGTTTTTGATTCATTTGATAGTTATATTAAGTTTATACATGTACATGTTATAAAATATTATTCGAAGTAATCGTTTTCAGCCATTAACGATTCGCTAAGATGAGAAAATTTGGACTGTTATTGACAACGCTAGTGCTCAACCTAGTCCAAGGTTATGAGATCTCCAATGACATCTATCATAATCCATTGTTTGGATTACTTTCGCTTTCGGGAAATGAAAAAAAATATGACAAACAACGGAAAGACAATCCGGATGTTGGCTCAACGACTGTAAGTCTTTTTTCGTCATCTCAATTTTTCTTGCGCGATGTACATCGCACAAATTAAAATTAAGCCCTTTTTAATCTTTTTTACCGATTAATGTGATAAAGCAGTTTTTTGATGACGGAGGTATTTAAAATCGAAACCAAAAAAATTAAAATTCAAACACTATATTAAAAAATATTAATAACTATGAAAACAGTATATAAACTGTCAAAAAAATCGAAAGGTATTTTTGAAAAACGAATAATTCCATTTTATAAATTTTTCAGCGAAATTTTTTAAAAAAGTTTTTATGTATCTGTTGATGTCATCTTTTTGCATGAATCTGTTTTGAAAACTTTTTCATGTCAAAAGTCATAAGGACAAAGTACAAGAGAGCAAACTTTTATTTTTTCATTGAGTCATTCGGAAGATTGTATTCCATGTCAATGTGCTAAAAAATGAGTCAGAATTTGTAAATGAACAAGATTCATTTACACATACAACTCCTTTTGCCGGATGTTTTATCATATTCGAATTATCAGCAAATGAAAGATAAAAATTAAAAAATTGCAATTTTTTTTCTAGTTGGACATGATAGAAAGGGCAGGGTATCCTGCTGAAGCTCATTCGGTCACTACAGAGGATGGATATATTTTATCGGTCCATAGAATACCTGGAAAACCTGGATCTATTCCAGTTTTTCTTCAGCATGGACTGCTTGGAAGTTCAGCAGACTGGGTCATGAGTGGAAAATCCAAAGCACTTGGTACATGCAACTTGTTAAAAATTTGTTGATATTTTGTCCCCTTTTTCAAAAAATCCCAAAATTTCAAAATTTTTGGTTCATTAGCTTTCTCATATGCATATTTATAAATTTAATGCTGAATTAGAAAATAATTTTCGGTACGGTCTACAGAATATTTTATTCGAAGGATGTATAATTTTTAATTTATTCATGAGTGGAAAATCCAAAGCACTTGGTACATGCAACTTATTAACATTTTTTCAAGGATATTTTGTCCTCTTTCTCAAAGAATCCAAAAATTACAAAATTCTTGCTTCATTAGCTTTTACATATGCACATTTATAAATTCTCTGTTGATTTAGATAATAGTTTTCTGTACGGTTTACAGAAATACTTACAGTAATACTTTATTTATTTTTTACAAAAAATTCGTTAATTTGATTTAAATATTTGGAATGTCACATTTTGTCCACTTTCTTCTATACTTATTGCAACAGATAAATAATGACAATCAAGGCATTTAAAAATTTCTGTCTGCAATTTTCGTTATTTGAACAATAATTTCACGAAAAGTATTCAGAAAAGAATACATTATTATAAAATTTTAGCTCCCTGCTAGAAAAAAAAGCTGCATTTCGACAATTTATTTGGAAAAAGTGCAATTTGGCAATACATCCTTGGAAAAGTCTGGAAATTTCTCCTAATACAAATTTATTAAATTTACATTCAAGTATTTTTAGTTAGATTTAAAAAATGAATCAACAAATAATTTTTATTCGACAGCTTATCTTCTTGCTGACAAGGGCTACGATGTTTGGCTTGGAAATGCTCGAGGGAATACATACTCCCATGCTCATAGAACTCTGTCAACAAGTGATCCCAAATTCTGGGATTTCAGGTGAGATTTCCCAGTTGTATTTCCAAATTAATTTGTCGCATATTGTTATTCGGATGAATATCTCTCGTGAATTATTTCAGTTGGGACGAAATGGGACTTTATGATCTTCCTGCAGTTATAGAGCACATAACTGATTATAAACGACAGACTCTCATTTACATTGGCCACTCCATGGGCACAACGATGTTTTATGTAATGGCTTCAATGAAGCCAGAATCCGCTAATCATGTCAGAGCCATGATTGCCCTTGCTCCAGTTGCGTTTTTGAGTAATCTCAAAAGTCCAATAAGAATTATTGCACCTTTTTCTGATAATATAGAGGTAAATTTTAACATATCCTCCTTGCCAAACGACGGATCAAATATGAATTTAGGAATATTTTCTATTTTATTTCATTCGATTGTCTAAGGAAAATGTTGCTTTTCTTTGTGGAATTTTTCAAACGATGTTTCAATTTAACATTTCAAATAATTTTTACTAAAACTAGCTTTCTTTGTTTTTTGAATTTTTCTCTCACGATTGATTGTATGCAATTTCGTTTTCAGTTGATAGCACACTTTCTTGGTGCTGATGAATTTCTACCTCAAAATATTTTACTCCGATTTCTCGCGCGGTACGGGTGCGATATCGACACACTGGAGGAAAAAATATGCGCGAATTCTTTATTCGTAATATGTGGATTTGACAAAGCCCAGTTCAACTCGGTAATTCACAACATTATCACTTTATAAATTAGTAGACAATTCTATGGCAAACATTTATTGCTAAAACAAGAAATGATTACAGCATATAAATTCTTTGTCAACAGACTTTGATGCCGGTAATTCTCAGTCATACTCCGGCTGGAACGTCAACGAAAACTCTTGTCCATTATGGTCAAGAAATAAATACAGGACGTTTCCAAGCTTACGACCATGGTCCATCGAAGAATCGTGAATACTACAACAGCACTTCGCCTCCCGATTACGATATTTCAAAAATAAAAGTACCAGTGGCATTGATTGTATCCGATAACGATTGGCTAGCATCTTCAGTTGTAAGTAAGATTATAAATTCTCGACTTACAAAAACAAAACCAATTCTCACTGGAATTTAATTCTACAGGATGTCAATTCATTGTGGAAGCAATTGCCGAACCGAATAGAGAAGTACAGGGTGCCATTCCCAAAGTTCAACCACATTGATTTTCTTTGGGGCATCGATGCACCGAAATTAGTTTACGAACAAGTATTCTCAATCATTGAAAGACTTGATACTAATGATAACAATACAAATATTGAGTTATCAAACTGAAAATTGAAAGTGAACTATCGTGTAAAAAATTCGACATTGTGCTATACCGTGCCATAAGGTGTCTGAACACGATTCAAGTTTCTGATTATAAATGTGTCCAAGTTTTAGTTACAAAAGTAAAATCACACAAAACTGGCATAAAATAACATTTTTGAGCGTCGATCAATTTTTGGTGAATATTGCAATCGAAAAATTTTTTTACCAAAACTTGGATTGTGTTCACACACCTAAAAACAAGAATCTCATTTTTTAATCGAATATTTATAATTTTATTTGTTATAAAATGTTACACACCCTTCAGTATACAAGTGTCATTATACAAAATAAAAATTGTATTTTAAATATCATGAAAAAATAATGACGATATTAGCAATCATTCATATAAACTATATAAAATATCAACATAAATAAAAGCACAAATGGGAAATTAAATATGGATAAAGAAGTAATTATACTGTGTGACGATAATTTTTATCGACTGTTGATAATTCGTGAAGAAATAGTTCCAAAAATCACCACATTAGCACTTCGATCGCATAGAGACGCCGCGGCGTGTTCGGCTGATCCCCACTCCAAATTCTTGACACACCGCACGCTTATCGTTTGGCGCTCGGTGTGTGAAAAAGCGAATGGCTCCGTGGAAGTTAAATTCGAATTTTACGGGAGAGTACCGCGTTCCAGTGAGGCCAAGCGCTCGTTTTAAACAATCGACCATAATATTTATTTAGTGTACACGCGTATTTACGCACGAGACAAAAAGATCGTCGTGATTTTTTCGCTAATGTCATCGAAAGCCGACGACGCGGGAGCAAGCGAAGGTAAGCATCTCACTGTGCACACGTCTCTCTCGCTCTCTCGACTGTCACAACAAAATTGGTCCACGATCGGTCGATACTCTCAAAGGATTTCGTCTCTTTTGGACTCAAGCGGATGCTGGAAACATTTTTATTGAAATTTATTTTTATTTTATCATTCATCGCATCTCTCGAAATTATTAAGCACGAGGTATCAATCTTATGACAATATGTTATTGTTTTCTCCTCGCGTTTCCTCCGATTCTTCCTTTTGCAGCCTCTCAAACACGCTCCGTGTTTTGTTTCGACGCGTGACCGTGTCAAAAACTGTCATGGCCGCCAAGATACGAATCTTAGAGAAAAAAATGTCATTTCGTACCGTTATCTAAATTTTTCTATATCTACACCTTTTTTTCTAATTCATAAATGTATACACAATTGGTCAAGGCTTCATGACTGTTTCAATATTGGGTTAAAATCGTCTCTGAATTTCAATTGGTGTCAGCTTTTCGTTATCGGCATTTGACGTATGTCAATATGACAACAAAAGAACTTTATTTCGATACAAAAGAGAGTGCGTGTAAAGAAAAGTAGGTCTTACGACACTGAAAGGAGAATTTTTAAAACTGCATCGACGATACAAAAGAAAATTCGCTCCTCGTTGATGCCGAATTGTTATTATCATTATTATTGAAGAAATAAATGTTTTCGAACGTTTTTGCAACGCTAAATTCTCAGTACGATCAAAAGATTCAGACGAATGTGCGATAGATGAGAGTTGAAATCAGTTAACCGCAATAAAGAAAATTTTACGGAGAAAAACTTTCCATTGTCTCGTTCTTACGTCCTCGTGAAACAAACTGACGAGCGATATTCTTGAGTAATTCTTCTCTCTCTGGTATTTCACATATTTGACCCCGCAGGAATTTTTCTATGGCTCCAAGGGAGTGCGAGAGCTCGTCTCGTGTTGTTTGAGGCCACATGAAAATCTTTCTTTCTCTGTCGCCCTTTCTACCTCTCTCTCTCTCTCTCGCACATTCTCTCGCTCGCGGAGATGCTATAACCCCCAGGAATAATGTACCATACAACTGAGTCATTCAGCTTGGAAACTTTACATTCCCCATAAACTGATATACTCAGACACGCTTGAGCCATGATCCGTGTCACTTCTCGTACGAGAAAATGTTATTTCGTCTTATTATTCATTTCTCTCTTTCGTGACTATTGTTGTTGGTAATAATTTGGTAATGCGAAGATTCAGTATTTTTGATATTATTTAATATTGCCTGGAAATATACAAAAATACAATTGAACGAATATTTGAGAATAAATTAATTTTAATTATTTTATATGATTAAAATTCTGTTATGACTTTATAAATTTTTTATTAGAATATTTGTGATCGAGACATTTTATTATAATCAATATTTTTAAGTTTTGATAATTTTTGGTACGTCAAATAGTATTTCAGAATCATTTTAAAAATACTGTCAATTAGAACAATCGTGAAGTCAACAAATTTTGTTGAGTAATATATTTTATATTTTATATTGTTATTAAAAGAAGGAAAAAATTTAAAACATTGCTCTATGAAATTTTTCTCGTATTGCAGAACAATTAGATTTTCGTACATCCAATTTTAGTACCTGGAAATTTGAGAATAAATTAATTTTAATTATAATATTTTTTATGATAAAAATTCTGTTATGACTTTATAAAGTTTTTATTACAAAATTTATTATCGATACATTTTATTATAATTAATATTTATCAATTTTAATAACTATTAGTACGACAAATAGCATTTCATAACAATTTTGAAAATACTGTCAGATAAAACAATCGTGAAGTCGAACAAATTTTGTTGAGTAATATTGTTATTGAAACGTTGTAGGAAGAAATTTATGACATCGTTCTATGAAATTTTTCTCGTATTGCAGAACGATTGGATTTTCGTACATCCAATACAGCCTTTGAGATAAAACATTCGAACGCTCTCCATCATATCTCTCGATATAGGAAAAGTATTGGAAAGTAAATTCAACGATAGAACCAAATAAATTTGAAGAATCGGTTTTTTGTTCGGTAATAGATGTTTGTACACGCGGGGGTGTGTGTGCGAGCATTGACTCGGGAATATCGGAACGTCGATAACTCGCTTGCGAACGGTTTGACCTGACAGTGCTGCACTTTTTTTCACGCCAGAGTTCATCCTGGGTGTAAAAGGCACGAAGTACGTAAGAGACGATTTAAAATTTTTTTTTTTAAATAGGAAACAATTATGTACGCATAATTATCGCGATTGTGTCGTAATGGACCATTGTGGGCGTGAAAAAAATAATTGTTCCTTCAATACGAAAAAGAAACTACAATTTAGAGCTGTACAAAAGTGGAAAAAGTATACAAAAAGTGAAAAAAGTAAAATTTGTTTTTTAAGAAAGTGGAAAAAGTACAATTTGTTCAAAAAGGAACGAATTGTACTTTTTCCATTTTTCTTTAATGTTGAAAAGGACTTTTATATTCTATATAACATTAGTAACGGAATGAAATTTTTTCGATTTTTCTTCGAGTCCTTACTATACAGTGAAAATAAAAGTAAAAAGTATACAGAATAAAAGTTTTCAATAATTGGCACTTTCCTCAACCTTTTTCGAAATATTAAAATTTTTTAAATCGCTAATCTGTTTTACATCAGTCTTACACGGTTATTTTGATGAAAACTATGTGAATGAAATTATTTAAGTTATTTAAATTAAATAAATAAAAAATTATTTAAATCACGTGAATGAAATATTCAAAAAATTTTGATAATGTATTATTTTGTTGATATGTATTAGGGTAAGGGGGAAAAATGGGGTACCCCAAACATTTGGTGAACATTTTCAATATTTTTAAATTTGATAAAATTTAACATCTCATACTTTTTTCTTTGCTCAGAACATTATATTTGGTGATTTGAAAACACATTTAAGGTGGTTCGGAAGAAAAACGGGAAATCAAATTCACAACTTTAATAGATTTTTCAAATTTTTGATAAATTTTTCAAAAAGTATCGAAATCAT